>OMLC01036005.1:0-13743 GCA_900302585.1 Regalecus glesne
ATGCGCCGGTTACAGTGCATGTCATTGTTGTCATCTGATGATAGTTAGCTGGCTAATTGACTGACGCAAGACTAGAAGGCTATGGGTATCACAATCAGATTTATTGGGGATGTATTTTTGCACACACATGGTATTTGACTGGTTTCATAACGCTCGGTGTACTTCATATAGCACGACTGCAGAAGAATATTCAGATGTTAAACAGGGATTGACTGTATGCAGGGGAAATACAGACGAAATAAGAGGCAGTAACTACAAGTATATCGGAGATGCTGAAAGAAATCTCAGCAGACCACTTGCATACATGCCGGTGATGGTGAGAAGGTGGAGCAAGCGTTATGTCCTGTCAATCTAGCAGCATTAATGTCAGGAACCGTAGGAGTGCCTGACGTTGATGGATACAGTACAAGAGGGGCACAGATTGAGAGAGATTCTATAATCTAGGTGAAAATAGATTAAGTAAATAAATACTTGAATACATAGCAATAAAATAAATTTAAGTCAATTTCATGATATTAGTTGTAAAGTTCATGGTTTAATCAGACAAATAGTATTGGCATTATTATTTAATTATTAGTTTAATCCATAAGTGTGAAAAGTTTAAATAGATATGATGTAATTTTAAAGAAGTGCAGTTGTGCCAGCCAATCAGAAGGGCTTAAGCACTTGCCCGTGCGTGAAGTCTCAGTGAAAAGATGGCCGAGAGAGTCAAGACGCTTGTCATATTTACCAGTAAGCAAACCTCGGTGAAAAACGAACTTGCTCCTTTTAAGCTTTTATTTTCAGTTTTAAAAGTGTTTTATGTTGTAATTACGTTTGAAGAAGTGGATTTTGTTTTTGTTCGAACGTTGTTTCTTGTATTAATGAGAATCATCGAGCAGTTGACCGCTTGGAAGCCACTTGAAGAACGGCCAAGATGGCGAGCTAATCCCACGAAGACACGAACTATGAACGTTGCATCTACACAGTATACCGGCAATTCGAAAAGAAGACCCACCTTTTCCATCGAAGCTGTGGTAGGACTTCATAGTGCTTTTGATATATCAGATACAAGTGGATTCTTTCGAAAGTGAATCGTTGATAATTGTGGAGTCTCCTGGTAACGTTCTTTTGCTTCACTCAAATTGATTAGCTTACTCGAGCTTTTTTAATTTAATTTCATCACTCTTTAATCATTCTCCACGTTGCATATGTTGAGGTGTTAATTTTTAACTGTAATTGTCATCTGTGACTGTTGTATTTGATGTTAGATCCGAATGTAAATTTTCTTTTCATTGTTTGCCGTAATCTACTGGTATTGAAACTTTATTGAGTCGTGCAAAACTAACATAAAGCTCACTGAGTTAGTTGCTAGCCATTCAAATAGGGGAATCAGTATGTTTAAACCTTGATTCTAAATAGGCCTATTGAAAAAAATCAACACATTGAAAAACAATTTGGAATTTAATGATATTGAATTAGTATT
The DNA here is from genome assembly GCA_900302585.1 of Regalecus glesne. Lineage (NCBI taxonomy): Eukaryota > Metazoa > Chordata > Actinopteri > Lampriformes > Regalecidae > Regalecus > Regalecus glesne. The sequence continues at coordinate 1,466 of OMLC01036005.1, forward strand.
TAAAATTACATTTATTGTGAATTGGATTCAATTAAGATTTAAAGAAGATTTGATGATGACAAAGAAATCCTTATGTAAAACTAAGATAACCATTGCACAAATTGAGTCAACTCAAAACAATAGAAAGTAAATATAACTTATAAAGAGGCTTTAAAGGACACCTCACTATGAAATATTCAATCACTATATATTTATTAAATATCCAACGTCCAATTGCAATTAGATGCAGTTATTTAAGTATTCAATGTGTTTGTAATATAAAATGTTTTATGGAACCAATTTTCTACTTTTTCTACAAATTTATATAAACAACCCCACATTTAAAACTCACTTGATGGTCTGTGGTGTGTCTTATTATTTGCTATTACTACTGTTTTAACTACTACTGCTCCCTATGAGCTTATTCACTGGTCCTAAATTAGCATACTTATCTACAACTTGAGGTAAGTGTTACAATTTGAGTTTTGATTTTGAAATATACTTTAGTGAAAAAGATACAAAGTTTTACTGTTTAATTTTCCTGTACAAACATTTTATGCATTGACTTTCTCCAGCACTTACAGCTTAAATAATGAGAGCTTTGCTTTTGATCCATTTAATTTTAGCTAAAGATATTAAGCCAAAGTGGACGACATCCCTCATCAACATGTCAGTACACTGCTGACTTTTCAGTACAATTACCAGATCATCTGCATAAGCTGACAGTTTAAAAGGTGGGTTACAAACTGGGATAATTATTTCCTGAATGTCAGATTTAAATTTGTGCAACAAAGACTCAAATGCTAAGGAAAACAGCACGCCAGAGGGGTCTCAGCCCTGTCTGACTCCGCTTTGTATTTGAAAAGTTTTCAAACCGTAATTAGTTTTCACCACACTGAATGTCTCTATACAGAATCTTAATTTTGTTGATTAAAACCAGGACCAGTACATGCATGAGCAGTAAATATCCATGCTCAACACAACCAAAAGCATATTCCTAATGAATTGGCATGATACCAGCTTTGAGGCCAAATAGCTTACAGACCTATAGAACGTCTCAAATCAGAACGATGTTATCTGAAGTCCATATGCTAGGTAGGTTAGGTCACAAGGAATCACATGTCTCATCACGTTATTCAGCCTGATTGCGAACACTTCTGAGAGGAGCTTACAACCAGTACAAAACAGTGGCATGTGCCTCCAATTTTTAATGGTGAGTAGATCACCTTTCTTCGGCAGTAAGATAAGAACCACCCTGATAGATGCCCTCCAGCAAGACTATTATTTAGTACTGCCAGCAGCTCCCCCCGCCCACCCAACCACTGACCACAAACCAAACGGTGTCAGATTTTAAGCTGTAAATGAACCTCCTCTGTGGATTCTTATGAAGTTTTAATAAAAAGTGTGAAGGGACATCTGTCTGGGCTAAGGTTTGAAAACTGGACCCCTCCAGAACCCCCTGAGCCAAAATACCCAGCAGGTTGGTTAAAACAGACTTTTTTATTGCAGATGCCCCAGTATGGTGTTGTTCTCCTGTGGCCTCAGTTGAGTCTTGGAGTTCCTCTACTTCAGGCTCCAGTGCTTCCCTAATCTGATGATGGTATGTGGGACATTCTGAGTATACTGTTGACGATGTTGTCATATTGTGACTCTTGCATTATTCCACCAGTGTTATATAGACACAACATCAGATCTATTTTCTTCTTGGAAGCAGACAAAATCTTTGTTGAGATATTTATCCTCTAGTAAAGCCACGTTAAAGGGCCAATAAGCACTATTGCTGTTTTCACATTTTATAAAGGCAGAAACCATTAGAAGTGAGCAATCAGAAATATAAAATAACATAAAATAGCATAAAATGATGCTGATGCTGGATGTTTCTGTTATTTTTCCTTTTTAAATATATTTTTAGGGAGTTGTTCATTATCAGATGTGAGGGCTTAAAGAGAGGACACTGTTTTGCTGTACAGGCTTCTGAGGCTAATTTGTAATAATTGATATTGGCCTGTATCAGGTACTTATTGGGCGGTGTAGCTCAGGAGGTATGGTAGTAATCTAGTAATTGAGGGATCGGTGGTTCAATTACCCGGTCCTTATAACAAGTGTGTCATTGTGTCCCTTAACAAGACAAGTCAATTCAAGTCAAGTCAATCTTATTTGTATATCACAATAAAAAATTTAGACTCTTAACTGTTACCTGAGTGCTGCAGCTTCTCACTGCTCCTTTACAATAGGATGGGTTACATCCAGAGAACAGATTCCATTGTATGTATGCACGATGACAAAAATTAAAGCTTCTCTTCTTCTGTATAAATAAAAATGACTTGACTTGAGGTACGCCAGGCAGGGATTTGCATTCTACTGACTGCACTCTTTTATTTTGGAATGCTTTGATGATGAATTGGGGTTTGATAGAAGTGTAGAAGTTCATTTTAATATTTGATGTAAAAAAACAACCTCCCATCCCTGTAGAGTTCACAAACTTTCAGGCAGCACTATACGTGCTTGCACACTGCTAGGTGCAGAGCCAGATTCATTAGTAAGGCCCAAGACTATGACATGAAGACTTGGCTGATTGCGACTGGAGCATCATCACTCTTGTGCAGTAAGCACCCAGAAAAACCCATATTTTTCCGCTTTTTGCTCTTTTATGGCAAGGGTTCCTTTCAGTCTGAACAAATGAAAACTGTTGGACCACCAAACAAAGGAAAATAATTCCTTCTGCTTTAAGAAAGCACGAAGATGGAAATTAGTTTATGTCCCAAAAATATTTTCCCTTTGGAGTGAAACTCCCCCATACTCTTCATCATACTCTAGGAATAACCTGCTTCGACAATATAAACCTTGTAAATTTCTACAGAAATCCCAATGTCCTCGGTAGCCCTCATATAGCCTGTAGGCCTGAGTGTTTCTAATTTCACTTACTGTTGTTTAGACACAGGATATAATGTAACAACCTCAAGAACCATAATCTAAGGTTAGCACTCAAACAGAGGCCCAGCATGGAAATAAATGTTTATTTCAGGTCCTCGGCCTATTATTTTGAAAACTCTTTTGTGACCTTTGAATCACTTCAGATTCAATCAATTTTTTTACAGTTTTAAATTCAGGACTCAAGACAATATTCTTAATATATTGATCATGGAGTAGTTTGTTTTCTTAACTGCTATACCAAAGTAGGGGCCCAAAGGGGCTGCGGTGCTCAGTGGTAGAGCATGTGCTTCAGGACTGACAAACCAGAGGCTTTTGGTTTGAACCCCACGCGTGGTGTCAGGAAGGGCATCCGTACTTAATCCCCCAGGCACTATCTCGGCCCTCATCTGCCCACTCATCGTAGGGACTACTTGTGACATAAAAATGGACCTCTTGTAAAAGACATTATGCCTGACTGTTGCATCTGATGAACAGGACTCGGACATGGTCTGAGCAGCATGGTGACACACAGAAGCTGCTTTGTTGATCTGCATCCACAGTGGTGACACCAAAGCCTTCATCCGTGACCCTCTCTCTGCTAATGTCTGCTAGTGACGGCATCGAGGAGATGATGGCCATGAAAATAGTACCAATTTAGAAAGTTTCTTTATGTGAGAACACAGCCCAGACAGGGGTGTCATACTGAATTCATGAGTGGCTTTATGAAATATTGATTTGTCTTGAGGAGTAACATGAGTAAGCTGAATGAATCACCATCACATGGAGTGTGAGGAAGACACTAGTCACTGAGATGGAAGAGCTTTATTATCTCATTACTTGCACCATCACAGGGCCTTGAGTCTTGAGGGTATTGTATGTTGAACATGGTGATAGTGCAAGATCGCAGGGGGCCACAGCAGCTCAGTGGTAGAGTGCAGGCTTCAGGGACTGACGAGCCAGATGTTGGGGGTTTGAACCCACCACAGGAAGGGCATCCAGCCTTTATCCCCCAAGCTCCAACTAAGTATGTGTCCAACCCCACAATATGGGGACTAATGGTGACAAGTAAAGTGAACCACTGTAGTACAAGATAGTATGGGATGAAAACATCATGGTGTTACTGTCGAAGTCACTTCACCATCGGAGTCTTTTGGCTTTGCCTTTTACAGCAGTGTACTCCTGTTGTCATCTCTGTTGTCTGCATCATTGAGTTTACGGTCAGACGGTGGGATGAATGAGTTGTCAGTCCACTGCAGGAGCCATGCACACAATCACTCAACACCTTTCACACCTATGGACAAGTTAGAGATTCCAGTTCAGCCATGATGCGTGTCTTTGGGTGACAGCTGGGAATCAGAATACCCAGAGGAAACCCATGCAAAGATATGGAGAATATGCAGACTCCTCTCAGAGGAATGGGAATTGAACCTAGAACCCACAGTGCTAACCCCTAAGTCACCAAGAACAATTCTTATATTCATTTTCTATCAGTGGCACCCTACAAATATATATTTGAGACTATGATTGATTATATTAAATGTATTTAGATTTGATACATTAAATCATATTTAATGATTCTGAGTTGTAGCTTTAAAAACACACCCCTTAACATTTTTTAAACTATTTCTCCAACAGTCAGTCCAAAAAAAATGATATCACAATTTTAAAATAAAACTATATTGGACATAAATAAATTACAGGCGGCTCAGAAGGTTAGGGCAATCATCTAGTGATTGGAAGATTTGTGGTTTGATCCCCAGTTCCTTCAGAAAGCATGACGAAGTGTCTTTGGGCAAGACACTGAACACCAAAGTCTAGAGACAACAGATGAAAATGAGCCTTGTGGCTAAATCTGAATTATTTACATTTCTAAATGTTCATTAATATGCACCGTCCCAATAAAATATAGTTATTATTTAATTATTATTATTATCATTATACAGCTGAATAAAATCTGCATTTAAAGCCATTTCATTGGTCATACTGATAATTGAATGTGTAAATCATAAATAGTTTATTTAACAGAATTCAAATGCCAAAAAGTTGCTGCAACTCTTGATGTTAATACAATGTAAATACAGGGAATATTTATCTGATTAACTATATTTGATAACTGAGCTTCGTAGGATAAGTTCTGCTGATTGACATTTTTCCCCCGGGTAGGAGATCAAATTCATTCATTGAGGCGCCAGAGCAGTTTATATGCGAGGACCTCAGCAGCTGACCACTCTCGAGTGCTGAACTCTTTGATTACTTGGATCCACAGCCTCATATGAAACCCGAGAGTGAATTACAATACTTAGCTTACCATGCCAGGATTGCAGCTAGTCATTGACTGTGTGATGTGACCATAGTACTCTGGCATTTATGCTGATCACTCAGGGCGAAAGCCTGGCATTCTGTCTCTGGCATGTGTTTGTGTGGTTATTCTGTGCAGGGGCAGGTTCTCTCAGTGATACTCAGCTGCCATTGGACAAAGCCCCTAGATCACTGCTGACACGAACGGGAAAGACGGGCAACAGGTAGTCGGCACAAACATCTGAGGATTCCCAGTACTCCCATCTGATCCATTGAGACGTGCTGAAACTCCCATTTGGCCGAGTGCCAGATTTCCCAGCATTGTAGCTTTCAAGTGTAGTATTTCTATCGATTCTGTCACTGCTCAAATAGTTCATGAGTATGTGTTGGCACCATGCATACATGACTTGTGTGTAAATGAGCACACACAGTATCAAAGTGCAGGCAGGAGCATGACACAGCTATAAATAGAAGGGAGGAAGAGAGGAAGGTTAAATCTCCAAGACATCCAAAATGTATAGAAATGAGTCACTGTGAAGCCAGATCATCTCTATTTGTGTTTATGCTTGCACAATATTACCGGATGTACCCCTGCAACAGCATATGGATGGTGGACCGAGGTCGTCCTGGTTACTCAGCCGCTCCATTGCTTTGTGATGCCGCTATACCTTTCGGGTCTTTCCTCTCCATAGGTTTGTTCAGCTGTGCTCAAGTGCTATTTGTGATGGTGGAGAGGTGTGAATGTTTCCTCTCCTCAGTATTAGGTGGTGTTTTTGGTTCTGCTCTTTTATAACAGCACAGCACGAATCGGCCGCATGATGTTTTAAGAAGTCATTATTGGTCAAGGTTGAATTATCACTGTGTGATTAAAACAGGGTGAGCTCATGGGCCAATTGCTTTATTGGTCATGATGTCAGCGATGCAGGCTATGACCTCAAGGTGAAGCAAAGTTCTCAGTCTGTGTGGCGTTGGACTATGCTTACTTTTAACACTTCAAAAACAAGCCAGAGGTCCGTTTTACTTGTCACCATCAGTCCCCATGTTGTGGGGGTGGACATGGACTTAGAATGAGCATGGAGGGATTAAGGCTGGATGCTCTTCCTGATACCCCATGGTGGGTTTGAACTCACAGCCTCCTGAAGCATGGGCTCTACCGCTGAGGTACTGCAGACCCTGTAACACTATTAAAATAGTATCTTGTAAAACTCTTGGCGGTTTTTCAAAATGTTGCAATGTTGACATATCATTTGGAAGTTTTCTTTTCTGAGTGTGATGGACTCAACAGGTGGGATACATGGATGAAGTCTGGCTACTGCCCAGAACCCTGAATACTTCCAGGAGCCTCTGTGTCCAGCTGTCTGCATATCCAAACTAGGAACGAAAGGAGGAATTCCAGGGGCAATTGATTCCTCAGGGGTGTGTATATAGTGTGTGTGGAGTGTGCTGTTTGGCAAGCCATGTAACATCTCCCAAAGCCTTCATTAGGCCATTAGACTTGCACAACATTTTGCCTATGGACAAAAAAAATGTGCCTATGGTTAAGCTGATAGAGTCTTTGGACCATATAGTTCAGCCCTCCATCAGCCTTTAAATTTTCCCTCAGGTTGCATAGCTCAGGAGGTAGGGTGGTCTCATAATCTGAATATTGGTAGTTTAGTCCCTGGGTTCTTCCGAAAGCATGTTGAAATGTCCCTGAGCAAGACGCTGAACCCCTAACTGCTCCCCATATGCTACGGCTTCCCACTGCTCCTATATGTTAGGATGGGTTGAGTGCAGAGAACAAACGTCATTGTATGTATGTACAATGACAAATGAATAAAACTTCTTTGTCTTCTGGACACCCTAAATGCCTGACTGCCAATAGGCTCCCAGGGATGACCTTGATCTTTGACTTTCAGCAGCTGTCAGTGATGACCCTCATTGAAGAGCACGCCTGTAGAGTACTAGTGTTCATCATCAAGGTGGCACACTGTCAGAGCCCACACTACTTGGCAATTTTGAGCATTCAAAGAGTGTCCGCCAGGGCCTATTCCTGTTGCCTTTGCTATACAAACAGATCAGTCTCTAGGTGTGCACAATATCCAGGAGGAGATGAAAAGCACCCTGTGGGAGGAAATGATTGTGTTGGTTATCGTCACTTTGCTTTATACACTATCACTTTACAGAGCTGAGTAGTGCTATTTTGATGATAGCCTCTATCCCTCAGGCTTGCTGCACTGCCTGCTAAAAGTGTGGAGGAAGAAGCAGGGTCTTGACTTTCACTGCTCTTCCCTGTCCCCAGCATAACAAGGTCACACTAATTGGAGGAGGAAGTGCCGAGGATGTCTTTTAGAGAGGGGCTGCAGGGGTAGGGGGTGACAGGCGAGAAGGTGGGATCCTGTTTCTGCTGTAGTTCCTTGTTTTAATCCAGCCTGGTATGTGTTGCAGGGGCCTTTCCCTGTGGTCATCTGGTGGCAGTGCTGTGAGGCTAGCTAGCGCCATACTTTCTACTGTTGTGATATAAAGCACAAGACCAGCAGTGTACAACCATGTGCCATGGAGAGTCACAGTTATTCAGGTTTTCTCCCCAGACCAGCACTACACCAACTGATTTCACAAATCAACACACCTTCAAACCAAATAGCGGCGCCCTAATTTATGAGATCAGCTGGCATAGTGTTGTGTTGGGAAGAAAACACGCATACACCTGGTTCTGCATTCAACAGCACAAGACCATTTTTTGTGCTAATCTGAGCATGGCCCATTAGAAACAGAAAGAGAAACAGCCCCTTCCCCTCCGGTTCAAGTTAAGAGACATAGATCTAGATATCCGTAGGTATGGCTTGATGGTATCTGTCAGTCACTCATGTAGATACAGTAAAACACAGATGATCCCTCTTCCACAGATGCACACACATATCATGCTCCCTCTCAGTAATACCCAGAGGATATTATATCTTCCTCAGTAGCCTGAGCAGTTGATCATTGCAGTTGCTTTCATGTCATTCACATTATTTTCCAGAGTTCTGTTATGGCAAATATTGTTCGCAGCTCAAAATACAGAAGAATCTTTTTGTTCTCCAATTGATCAGTGGATAGATTTAATCTGATCCATGTGTATCTGGAAAACAGATCTGCATTTTTGCAAAGTTCAGTCTTATACTCTGCAGTAGCTCAGTAGTAAGAGTGCATGCCTCAGGAACAGACAAGCCAGCGGCAGCAGGTTTGAACTCCTCATGGGGCATCAGGAAGGACATCCGGCCTTAATCCCCCCAAGCTCCATTGGAGTCCGTGTCCATCCCCACAATGTGGGGACTAATCGTGACACATAAAATGGGCCTCTCTCAGTCTTGGGCTCTGCATTTTAACAAGCCAAGCAGGAGCCAGGTGATATGGTACATTTGTTGATGCTTGTATTTAACTGTGGCAATTTATTACTAAACAAAGCATACATTTGATTTAGTGATGCCAAATGGTGAGTGAATGAGGAGTTGACATCAACCCAAGACATTCACCATTGCCTTGTGAATTGCTGTTGAGCAACAGTAGCAAGTTTGAGTGGTCCTCTCACAGCCAAAATCATCTAGTCATTTCTCATTCTACCCGAGACACTAGATACGGAAACTACTTACACCATGAACCCAGCAACAAGGATGCATTCTCATGATAAGGTGATTATCTTTACAGCTGGTTATTGTTGCTTGCTTTATGTTTCCAGGCAGCTATCTCTGTGAGGATGTTTTCTTATATATACAGTTTCATATCTGACATTATTACATCATATTAAACTGCCGAGCCTGGTGTATGGATGCTGGGGAAAAACAAACGTCTTAAGCACTCTTATCCCTGACACATTGGGGTTAAAAGATGCCTAAAAAGGCATTGGACCCTCTGCTAGAACCAGTACTCGTATCTCTATTGGAACTACCATGTTGAAAAAGTATGCAATATGTATTTGAGTGGTGCTTTGGATAAGTGTATTCACTGAGATTTGGATATTGAATATGAATATCTCATTTTGTCTGTGAAAGGGTAAATATAGATTATGAAGATTGATCCAAGTGTTTTCTTACCTATGATCGTGTAGGACAGGTCATGACTGAACGAATAAGATCGGGGGTATAAGCAGCTTAAATGGGTTTGTTCAGGAGGCTGGCTTCTCCCTTAGAGACAGGGTGAGAAGTTCAGTCATCTGTGAGGGACTCAGAGTAGAGCCATCATTTATTTACACGGAAAGGACCCAGTTGAGGTGTTTCAGCATCTAGTAAGGATGTCACCTGATCTGTTTCCTACTGAGGTGTTCCAGGCATGTCCACCTGGGAGGAGGCCATGTGGTAGACTGAGGACCAGGTGGAGGGGTTATATCTCCACACTGGCCTTGGGACCCACAGGATCCCCCACTCAGAGCTGGTGGATGTGGTCAGGAGAAGTAAGTTTTGGGGTTCCCTGCTGGAACTGATACTTCCATGACCCAACTTTGAATAAGTGGTTGACGATGGATGGGTGGATGAAATTGCAAAGCAACTCTTGAAGTCAGTAAGATTGGAATATGCTTTTCAATGTGTGGCAATTGAATTATCTAGAATGTTGTATGAAAACTGTGGAGGTTGTGGTAGCTCAGCAGTAGAACAGGTGCTTCAGGAACTGATGAGCCAGATGTTCCAGGTTTGAACCCACCATGGGGCAAAAGAGGGTCATCCAGCCTTCATTCCCCAAACTCCAACTAAGTCCATGACTTCCCCACTGCACGGGGACAAAATTGTGACTCTTAAAAATAGACCTCCTTATATGAAAGCTGTATGTGTTTTGGCATAATAGGCATTAGCACCAAGTGGCACAAAGTATTAATGACTGTCTTACTTCCACTTTGGCTCTTAGTTGTATGAAGGGTGGGTAAGAAGCAGCTGTAACCTTGAACTTTCATTTATGAACAGCGCATAAGCAGGAAAACAGTGTGACAAACAAAATGAAGGCTACAAAAAGACAACTGAATTTGACTCCATGATAATCTAATCAGTTACCTTGAGACCGGAGGTCATGGGAAAGTAGACTGCAATGTTTGTTCATCTCCAAGGTCAGAGTAATTAGTGAAAGCTGGTTAAATGGGTGAATCCACAGCACAAATCTGAAAGCTGTCGTGCCGGTGTCAATAAAAGACATCAAGCACATCCTGTTCAGTATGAATGGTGGAACCTAGCAATTTATGAGTCTTCTTTGTTATCAGAGTTTTTATGTGTCATGATTAGTGCCCCACATTGTCAGGGTGGACACAGACTTAAATGGGGCAGATTAAAGCCAGATGCTCTTCCTAACATTCTGTGGTGGGTTCAAACTCACAACATCTGGCCCATCAGTTCCAGAAGTGCACTGTCCCACTGAACTACCACGGCTCCCTAATCTTTTTAGTCATCAAATAAGTCAAAGGGGGCTCAATAACCAGTTAAATGCTATCGTCCTTGCTTGTATATAGCCCCGACCCCAACCATGACACGAGGCATTATAATCAGTTTACATAATGTGTCTGCAGAGTCTTAGAATAGGAGAGAGCTTCTGCTGGTCTCTCCCACTCCCTGCTGTGCCTTTGCATCTGTGCAGATGTGATTTAATTGGTGGTTGGCTGACACGCCACCAGACTGGTATCCTGTTGAATATTTATAAGGAGGGTTGTGACTTTGTTAAAACTGATGATGTAGCTGTACTAAAGTAAAACCATGTGGGACATCCAGTGACGTTCGCTGACTACTGATTTTAACCCCCCCCCTCAAAAAAGAGAGAACAGCAATTTGGTGCCTGAACTATGACATTCCAATAGATGCTGTGTTATTTGTGGGGTTGATGGCCATAATTATTCCGTTTTGCATCAAACTTTACTCAGATATTGGCTCATGCCTCAAAAATCCCATTTCGGTGTTTCTGACCCCATTAAACTGGAATGGTATCACTGTGGAAACACATAGATACGTTTCTGACAAGTCCTAGCAGTCAGATAAGGATGGGAGTGAGGGTTAAGCACTGGCTTTATTGTCTTTATCAGACTACAGACGTCAAGCTTATTTAGCTGTCACCAGTTTTTGAGCTTCAAGGACAGGAAGTGGTTATACCCATGGAGCAGTGACTGACAGAACATTTTGAGCACTCCCCTCGCTCTCAGCTGATTTTAGTCTTACCAAGTGCTGATGAAGTGTAAGAGTGAAGAATTAGGGATCAGGTGTTAACAGGCTCTTAACACAGACCTGTTTAAGATAGACTTTGATCTGAACATTGAATGTGTGACATGGCAGAGTAACAGATGACTTGTCTGTAAAAATGTTGCATTGATGAAAGGAAAGACACTTTATTTAGTCATTGTATTCATCCATCCGTCCATCCATCATCATCCACTTATCTGAAGTCGGGTCATGGAGGTAGTTTCTCCAGCAGGGGAACAGCCTCTTCTCTTATCCCTGTGCCACACCAGTCTACTCCATGGCCTCCTCCCAGCTGGACGTGCCTGGAACACCTCACTAGGGAGGAGACCTGATGGCCTCCTGACTAGATGCTGAACCACCTCAACTGGCTCCTCTATAGGTAGAGGAGCAGAGGCTCTACTCTGAGTCCCTCATGATGACTGAACTCCTCACCCTGTCTGTAAGGGAGATGCCAGACACCCTCCTGAGGAAACACATTTAGGCCACTTTTATCTGCCAATCTTATTGTATAGGAGCAGTGGGCAGCTCGAACCAGCGACCGTTAGATTACTAGACAACCCGCTTCACCTCCTGAGCTATGGCACCCATGAGAAAGCTCAACTGTGACTTTCAAAGAACAGAAATGAGCATCTTCTTACACAATTACTGGTGTTCTTTACAATTTAGAAAGCTTGATAAATAGGTCCATGGTGAGGTTGCATGACAAGATGAATGTCATCATAACTGTAAAAACATAAACTTGTATCAACTGACTTGAGTTGACTTGACATGACTTGACTTGATTTCCATTTTGAAACATCTCATCCTCAGGCCTTGGTCTGAAATTTCTACTGCTGTCCTCTTGACCTATGATAGAGGATCTCTGGCTTTTGGCGTGTGGCGTCATGTTACTAACAATTGATGCACGTGTGTGCTTGCTTC
>OMLC01036006.1:0-24483 GCA_900302585.1 Regalecus glesne
GAGTTGATAAAACAATAGTGCAGAGAATCTTCTTCTTTCAGCTTGTTTCAGGGGTTGCCACAGTGAGTTATATAGCTTCTGTTGGTACCGTGTCAGGACATCCACCAATGCTGGCCTCAACTGATCCACTTTGGTCTTGTCAATCCACATATTGAATTGACAACATTTTATGTGGGATGCCCTTCCTGACACAACCACTACACATATGGATGGGGGCACTGGTCAGGTGCTGGATGCCTTCCCAGTATTCATGGACTTGTCCCTATGCCCGTTGGAACATTGGTCCAGATATCAGACATTAGAATGAATATCAGGAGGTTACTTGCATGCCTGACGTAGATGGACATGACGGAGCACACTAGTAGACTTGCGATGTACAGTACAGTATGTATAAGATATATGGTTGGAACTTGATAATGATAAGTGTTCATGTGAATGAACTGTAGAAAGAAGCTTTTTTTATCTCAGGTTATTCTGGTATGCAGTGCTATCTAGTGCCCACCAGAGGGGAGGAGTTGAACTAGAAAATGTTGAAAAAAACTATAGGGTACCAAGGCTCATTAAGGCCAGTCCAACGGTTATGAGAGTTGGGAGTCCTCTTTTGTTCACTTTGTTACCTGTTGTGTGTGTGTGTGTGTCTGTGTGTGTGTGTGTCTGTTTGACTCTTTAGAGTTGTTGCTTAACTGCTTCCCTCTGCCAGATGGCTGGTGTTGCTCATACTCTTTAACACCAAGACACATAATATATAGTCCAGGAGTGGTCCAGATGTAACTGAGGATGGCTCTATCTACCAAATGTCCACGTGTTCAGACACTATCTCAACAGTGGCAGTATATCAGTTTCATCCACCTTTTCTTCTCCATTATCCCCTCGCAGCCTTGAATCCCTTGACATTTTAATGACCTGATCCCGTTCGGTCATGCTGACCTTTCTCGCTCATATTTTTGATTTCTGGTTTTGTTACTAGACATGTCTCTCGGACATGATGTTTTTATGCAGCTCTGCAATGAGGTGACTGGTGACATGTTAAATCGATTGTTTTAGATGAGCTTATTATGAGAATTGATTTTTTTTCCCTCGCATAGTCGCCCAAATTATTGAATTGTTTCCTCTAAATGAAGCATAATCCCAGGATTCCACGTTTAAAGTGACGTTCTGAAGGACACACAGCCAAATCACATCAATCACATACCTACAGGAGCTCTTTTTTTAAGACTTAACCAAAAACCCAGCTCTTTGTAGTCTCAGCAAGTCTGCTGTTTCTCTCTATCAAGATTAGGATAGGCCGATTAATCTCCCCCTCTAGTCTGACATGCACCAGACAGCCTTCTTACCCTGCCCGCATCTTGTGCAATCCTTAGCCTTTCCAGGAGCTGTTGCCATTCCTTTCCTACCCTCTATGTATCTCTTGTGTGAATAAAACATATCTGAGCAGAAAAAAAACCCAACTCGGCACGTTCACAATGTCAACTTGACCAATTAAGTTAACAGTTTTTCTTACTTTGCATGGCTGAGGTCAAAGGTTAGATCCATGTTGAACTTCTTCAACTCCAGCTAGCACTTGTGGTGTAGAGTTGTTTTTTAGACCAAGCAAACAAGTACACAGTAAAGTTATCTGTTCAGATAAGAAGTGTCTGCTCGTGTGTTGCCTGTTCCAATGGAGGAGGAAGAAGTTCAAAATAAAGGTTATGAATAGATGTGCATAGGTGTACTTCTAAATGTTATATTTTCCATGGACTGGCCATTGACGCTCACATTGTAGGATCATTTTCCTGAGCATGAACAGTTCTAGTGAACACGTACTTTTTCTTTTCATCTTAAGACAAATTATTCTATTGGTAGATAGAGTGCCAAGGTAAATCAGTGGTAGAGGAAGTGCTTTGGGAACTGATGAACTAGAGGCAGTGGGTTCCAACCCACCACAGGGCATCAAGAAAGGGCATTCAGCTTCAACCCCCCCAAGCTCCATCTAAATCCGTCTCCATCCCCACTACATGGGGGAGTAGTCATGGCCCATGAAATGGACCTCTCTATTCTAATAGTAGATAACATCTTTCCCTCTTTTGGCATATTCCTGTGCAGTGAGGAACCGACTTACTGTTGTATGCAGTCCAAAGGGGTCTTAAACTGTGGTCTTATTTATTCAGCGTTATCTAGATGACTTGCCTCAATGTTCAGTCATCCTCTCTGCATAGTTTATATCGAAGAAGTCATAATGGATGATTTTGGATTTGCCTGCTAGACTACAAGGATTTTGATTCATTGTTTTATTTCCTTCCTATTTTTACTGAATATTGTTCATCTGCGCCAGAGTGGAACCGCTTCACCATGCATATCTTGCTCACTGCCTCTGCCCAGGTTCAGGCACGCCATTGTTCTGCCAGGTTATGCAGACAGGCTTATATACTCCCTTATCAAGTTTCTGCTGGCTGAGCAGGCAGACTGGAAAATAATTCACTGCTTCCTGCTGCTCTGCAGGCTTACCTTGTGACTCTTGACTCTGACCCCTGTCTGCCTCACACCTGAAGCCTTTTGAGCCTTCTAGCCCTTTCTCCGTCCTCTGATGAGAGGCCACAGTGGGCGAGCCCACTGCATCGGCCAGGTTACAGGGTGTAATTGTATTAAATAGATGTGATAAATGGATCTGACAAACAAGTGGAAATTGGTTTTTGATATTATATTAAAACTGACCTTCAGGTTTAAGGCCTCAAATTTGTTATTTTGTCATTTTAGCTATACACTAAAAAGGGGATTTTTTTTTACCCCTCCTGCCCAAAACCATCATGTTTAATAAACCCAAGAAGCCACTTTTTACACCCCCCCCACACACCTACACACACACTCACACATGTGCCTGTGTGCAGCCTGTGTGCAGCAGGCTAACTGTCATACATGGGTATCCCTGACCATTCATATCACACAGTGGGGTAATGTTGAAGGATCTCCTGTTCGTACCAGAGTGGTATTTAAAAACCATCTCCTGACCCTAGTCTGTCTTATAACATTTCTTACAGACTTTGTAGCAATTTATCTTTAAAGAAAAACAAAAACAAAACTGCACTGCTTCCCTCCACATTGGGTATATGTTGCTCAAGGTTAATAGTAAACTGAAACTTTCCTCGAGTTGGTACGAGGTCCAGTGGCTGTTAAATGCTTAGATACCTGTGGTGATAAGGACACACTTTCAAAGGGACATTTTCTCATCCGGTTATCATGTAAAAAGAAAAAGAAAGAAAAAAGATGTGCGTTTCCCATCCGTGCAACTCATGGAGATAGTTATGTACAACATCGTCATGCAGGGACACACCAGCTCACTCAAGGGCGGGTCATTCCTCCAGTGCAAGCTGGAGGCTTTACGTTTTTGAAAGGTCCTTAGTATCACTCAGCATCATGACACTGAGGGACCTGTCAGTGATAGAGGGTAGAGGGCAGCCGTGTGCAGAGGGGGGAGCTACAAGGATTTGAGCCCTACCCTGAATACCCAAAGTGCCCCTTTGAATGACCATTTCAATTTTCAGTATAGAATGCAATAATATGTGAATATTTAAAAAAATGATGTTTGATAACAATTTTGTTTGGATAAGGGGAACTGTAATTCAATATATAAAGTTTACATATATGAAGAAGTTTGGTCCCATGTGCCCCTTTTTTAATTTTGAGCCCCATGCCCCTCTATGGGTCTCTGCACGGCCTTGGTAGAGAGGTCTGCTTTATGTCACAGTTAGTCCCCACATTGTAGGGGGTGGACTTAGATGGAACTGGGGGGAAAGGGCTGGATGCCCTTACTGTCGCCCCATATAGGGGTTGAACCTGCAGCCTCTGGCTTGTTAGTTCCTGAAGCACACACTCTACTACTGAGCTACTCTGGTCCTGGCAAGTAATAGAGGGTAGTAGTTGAATACCCTGACTTCTGGCATTCAGAAGAAGGCAGTATAGCTCAGGAGGTAGGGTGATCATCTAGTCTTGGTTGTTCGATCCCTGGTGCCTGCACAAAGTATGTCCTTGACCAGATGCTGAACCCCTAACACTTCAAGCCCTGTGATGGGATGGTGACTTGTCCATGGTGTTTCCCCATCTTTCGCCCTATAAGCACTGAGATGGGCTCCAGTATGACTCTGTGACTTGACTTTGGATAAGTGGTTGACAATGGATGGATGGATCCATCCTCCCATTGTCAACTACTTATGTGAAATCGGTCACAGGGGAACTGGGCAGCAATGGAAATCTAGTGGGATCAGGATTACTAGAACAGTCCTGTGCGAGGCTCAAGTTGCAACAGTTAACGTAAGTGATTTTTCATTTCTCTGAAATGAGATTTGATAAACTGGATGGGAAGAGTAAATAATATCTGAATGATATCATCCATCACTGAATCACACATGCTTGCATGCACACACACTCCTTGTCAGCTCCTATCTGGTAATACTGCTGAGATGAAGAGAAAGAAAAACAAGAGAAGGGTTTAAAAAGATAATTGTTCTGTTTGGAGACATGGACTGGAAATGCTCATAGTAAATAAAAAAAAACTTTGATTATCCTGTAACCCACATGTGAGGAATGAGCCTTTGAATCCAACTGGAAAGCTGCTACACCCCATAGTGAGACCAATATAGGCCATATAGATGCTCTCATTTACTGTGAAACAAGGGCACGAAGGAGACGGGTGAGGATTGGAAATGGGTGAGAAAAGAACTTGAGATGAGGGGGAAGACGTGTTGTTACTCCTGAAGTTACCAAATAATCAATTGGTGTGATTTTTATTTTAAAGCAAGAGTCTTGCAGAGAAATAGAATATAATAGTTTTATTTGCCACTGGTATATCTGTAGTCCCTCCATGTCTCTTTGATGGTGGGAGGAAACTGGAACACCTGTGAGAAACCCACATAGACGCAGGTAGAACATGCAAACTCCACACAGAAAGGAACAAGGATGAACCAGGACTGTGAGGCAATGGTGCTAACCACTCCTCCATCGCGCCACCCTTTGACATGAAGAGTCCTCAGGACTTTATTAACCCCGTTTGCTCCCTCCCAAGGTTCGATACCAGTTGTGTTCCCGGCTTTAAAAAGCATGGACTGGTAACAGCTCTTTACAAGTCAGATCCTTGAAGAACTGGTCTCAGAGGCCCGCGGTAGCTCAGTGGTAGAGTACGTGATTCAGGAATCGACAAGCCAGAGGGAGCGGGTTGGAACTCACCACGGGCATCGGGAAGGGCATCTGGCTTTAATCCCCCAAGCTCCATCTAAGTCTGTGTCCATCCCCACAATGTGGGGGACCAATCGTACCATAAAACGAGCCTCTCATCCTTGAAGAAATATTCTCAGTGCTAAATTGCAAATTATATTGCTTAATTTAATTTATTTTATAAATGTATTCATCTACACCGCCATCCTTAGTTAACCATCTGCTAACAATGACGTCAGGGTTGAATTTTCATGATTACAACCATTTCAATTTTACGCCACATGCAAAATGAACTCCTCATTGAGACCAATCTGCTTCCCAGTCAGGATGAAAGTCTTGCATCATTATTTTTCTCTATCCATCTGTCATTGTACCACGTTGAAGACAAAATCCATGTTCTTAGTTAACATGGGAAATTTACAAGCAGTTGTCACAGCATCTTTTTCATTTGAGAAGACTGATCACTGGTCTCACCGTAGTTACCTGACAAGTCTCCTTAGCTGACAGTTGCTCAGTCCTTCCTGAGAGAAATGACCTGCTTTATATGTGGTTCAGACATCCCCCATGTGCCATGACTCCAGCCTCCCGTGTCTCTCTGTACCTGGAGGGCCTTGCTGTACTCCGTTAACTCACCCGGGCTCGGGATGACATCTCAGAGCTAATGTGTTATTTCTGGTTCATAACTGCCTTAGCGGAGCGCAACAAGCGGCTGCACTGCCTAGGAGCCTTGAAGCCATCCTCCTGAGACTTGGTTAGAAGTCAAGCTACCTTAGCTGTGAAGTTGGCTAGATAAGGCGCCTCATTTTTCTCTTTGATTTATGACCGTTTTTGTTTCCCAAGGAACGGGATGATGAATTTGTTTTCTTTCTTTTTTAATACTCTGTCTACAACCCCCCCCTTCTTCCTTCCCCTCTTCCACAGACTTGGTACCTCTCTCTCTCTCGCCGTCCCTTATCATTCTTGCTGAGGACAACCTCCATGCTGTGACGGCATGTAGGGTTTGAACATGTCTGGATGATGATGTGAATAACAAGCACACACCCTCAACCTCCCGAAAAAGTGTTTCTTACCACTAATGCACACTGTGACCATCAAGTTAAAAAAAATAATCTCAACAAAAAGGAAAAATTGGCCAGTATAATTCAACAGGCATCATCCATTTGCATCTTGAGGTGATGATGACTCTCCATCGGGATCTATTATCCTGTGTTTGGGACGGGTGCTGCTGCTCCAGTTGGTGGGAGATGCTCCCGTTTATTCACCAAACAGCAAGACACAACTCCAAATACGCAGCACATTTGGAGAGAGATTGCTACTGAAGCATGTCGATTGAAATGTAGGAGTGGGGATAGAGTCGAGATACTACTGAAAGCCAAGGGCTGCTTCAGAAGACAAGATCGGCAAAAGGGACTCGAAGTACTTTAATGGCTTGGACAGACATTGAATAGAAACAAATCTCATCCTGCAACCAAAGAGAGAAGCAGTATCCCTAACACATTGTGGTATGCATTGATTTCTGTCAGAGTTTTAATGGTTATTAATAGGGATGCCCCTGGAAACCCAGTTCTCAATGAGTGAGACCAGGAGTATTGATGTGATCCGGTGTTATCTGTTCCACTGTTGGCACTGCAGAGATTATGGCGATAAGCTTCCGGAGTGGCGAATATGGTTTTCAAGGAATTTCAGGAAAAGTCATGATCATTCAGCTTTTACTCTCTCCTTCTTTTACACACTCTCCCTCTCTCGGCACCTGTGTTTCGAGTGTGCCGTGGGGTTGTGCTCTTACACATAACTTGAGAGGTGTTTGTATCATCATGACAAAGAGGACCAAATGCTCTGAAGTGTGCTTGCTCTTTACCCATGTTGATGTTGACATAAATCTCTTGCAACGTGCAGTTCTCAACTGCTCTGCCTCCAATCTGTGCCTCACAGTCCCATCGTCTGCATCCCTCACAGATATGCCGTTCCATAGTTGCAGAAATTGTCTGACTAGAAGAGCGCAGGCCTCCGAGTCAGATGCCACAGGTTTCATCCCGCCGCGGGGCGTCAGGATCCTTCAGCCTTAATCCCACATGCTCGCTAAATGTGAGGCATGCACTGTGAAGTGTTTTGAGACTAGAAGCGCGCTATGTAAAAATGAGTCCATTTACATTTCAGTCACAAATTATTAAAAACAAATGAGAGGTCCACTTTATGTGTCACATTGTCATGATGTAGGTTTGCACATACATGGAATTGACTTGGGTTTCATGGCTCTCACAGGTACATCACGTAGAGTGTCATTGTGTTCGGGCATCATGTCTCAGTGGGTAGAGCGGCCGTCTGGCGATCGTCTGATCCTGGCACTTAGAGAGAATTGAGACACTGTTCCCCCAACTGCCCTGCCCGGGCAACCTGTCGAGGGTGTTACCCTGTTTTTCACCCAATGAGCATTAAGATAAGCATCAGTTCCCTCATGACCTGACTTCAGATAAATGGTTGACAATGGATGGATGGATTTTGACAACGTTAAGCTGTTATTTCCACAGGCTGTTGTTCGATTGAACAACAGGCTCTGGAGAGAAACAGTTTTTATATCTTGCTTGTTTTGGCGTATAGTGCTCTCTAGCACCTTTTTGCTTTACCTATCTCTTGTGAGTGAGACTTATCTTGAGGTATGGCAGAAATGCTACTCTGTTGGCAAAAGCTTTCTTTGTTCTAAGGTCTCATGGATTTTCTCGGGTGTCTCACTAGAAGCCTTTAAGGGCTGAGTTATGTCACCATCATCCTCCACATCTCCCTCCCGTCTCTCCTCCCCTGCTCTGGTATTTCAGGTGGGATGTCTTTCCTGTTTGTTGCGGCAGACCCCAGCAGATCAGGCCTCTTAGTTTCCTGCAATAATTTCTGTTATAGATCAAATGATTATTTTCCACTGCTCTCAGCTTCACCTACTGATGATGAAAAACTGCCACGCCGTTAGCGCCATGCTATGCATTTCAATGAGGCTCTTGTTGAGACCCCCGCCCTGTCTACTCAATATCCAGAATGGTCTGGGCCATGGCTCTGTGCAAAGCTTTGGCTAAATTGAATTTTCTCTCAGACGTGGGAGCCTCATCCCTCAGTTACTTTGGCACAACTATGCCCGTCTCCATCACTATGGCGATGACAGCTTTTGTCAGGCTCCTTCATTTTGCTGACCCCATCTTACCTTATTCTGCATAGGCACACTAACACTACCGAGGTAGTGAAGGTGTGCACATGCCATTGCTTTTCTCCCTTTTCACTTTTAAACTGAATTGTCGTCATCAGTTGTTTGAGAAAAGTATTTTAATTTCTATTGTCTTTCATCATTTTTTCAATAGAAAGCTGAGTTGAGAGGTGATGCATCCACGATGCAAAGCAAACATCACGGTTTTTGGTGATACTCAGGGGGGCTGTAGTAGCTCAATAGTAGAGCGCGCACTTTGGGAACTGGTGAGCCAGAGGCTTGCAGGTTCAAACCCACCGTAGGGCATCAGGAAGGGTATCTGCCCTTAATCCTCCCAAGCTCCATCTAAGACCGTTTCCACCCACATGATGTGGGGACTGATCTTGACACATTAAACAGACTTCTCCCATACATCGAAGGTGATACTCTCCTTTTGTTTCATCTAGCTTTTAGTGATTTTCCCTTTTCTTTTTGCTTTACACTCACGGGTCCACCTACTTGTAATCTAGGTTCGTATAAAATATTAATTAGGAAAGTTCAGGAGGTACAACAGTCTTCTAGTAATTGGAAGATTCTTTTTTCAATCCCAGCCTCTGCAGAAAGTGTTTCGAAGTGTCCTTGAGCAAGACACTGAACTTCTAACTGCTCAAGGCCTGTGATGGAACGGTGACCTGTCCAGGGTGTTGCCCTGTCTTCCACCCAATGGACGCTGGGATAGGCTCCACCATGACTCCGCAACCCGACTTCAGATGAGTGGTTGACGCTGGATGGATGGATGAATAAAATATTAACATCAAACGTTTGTTTAAGTGCCACTAATCTGTCTTCTGTGAATTATCACTTGACAGCAGGTTTAATTCTCTGCGAGATTCATTTATTTGCAAAGTATTGCATTTGCCACTAGTGATTACGTGGAGTCAGAGTGTGCTTTAGTAAAACCCTCATGACAGGCTGCAATATCTTTGTAATTGGGGTCGACCCTTGCACGCTGCCTCACTTTTCTTGCCACTGTCTTCCTATCACTGTCACTATTGCTTTAATGTCACATTTATTTATGAAGCCATTATTCGGTCTCATGGCGCTTCCATTGCACACAATCAGAAAAGGGAGGGTGAAATTAGGGCTTGGTAATGTATCGATATATCGATATTGTGATATTAGACTATATGTTGGCGTGTGTTATGGGTATCGCAATATGGTGATATGACTCGTGTTGAATTTTTCTGGTTTTAAAGGCTTCGTTACAGCAAAGAGCTCCAATTTTCTGGAGTTATTAGACTGTTTTAGCACCAGAACAGATCACCTATAGATCTATGTTTTTATACGCACACTCATACATACAAGTTTTTGCATGTGTGTTTATATGTGTATGTGTATTGCAACTGTGCTTTTTGTGTGTGTGTGGGTTTGTAAGTGGGGGCTTTTCGTGTTTGCTCTCTAGGTAGTGCTACCTTCAGTGGATACCACCCTCAGGGGAAATAAAACCAGTGTTGCCCTCTAGGTCTTGGATGAGATGATGGTCTGTGATTTCTGTGTAGATTGAGCTGCCCCGCCCCCTTTGCCTCACCAGCAGTGTTAAAAGTGTCTGACAAATTGCGTGTGGTAGGACTGAATTTAACACAGTGTCCACGTTGTGGGGTAAATGGTAAATGGAATCACTTTTATAAACCGCTTTTCTAGTCTGTTTACCACTCAAAGCTCAACGTTATTCTCAAATTGACTGAGCATGGTGGACAAAGGCCAACTGGCCTACCCTGCTGAAACCTGCGACACCTGAAAGGGTGGCACCTGCTTTACCACTGAGCCTGTGTGGCTCACTCCATGGTTCTGTCCACATTGGTAATTACCCACGATTTTTATCCCATCTATTGTCCATCCATCCATCCATTCATTGTCAATGCTTCTCTGAAATCAGGTCATGTAGTCATGTTCCCAGTGCTCGTTGGGTCAAAGGTAGAGAAACACCCTCAACGGGTCATCGTTTGATCCCAAGGCTTGAACAGTTAAGAGTTCACTGCCTTGCTGTAGGACTCTTGGACAGTTTTTGGAGGAAGACTAATTATTTGGCAACAAAATATGGATATCCAAACAACACTTAATACTGTAAGCTAATTCCTAACAGAATCTCCCCCGTCATTGGTTTTATACGAGTTGTTTAGGTGCATCGAAGGAGTGACTTGAATTAGTGGGTTTGAATTTGTAAATCTGCCACTAAAGAAAGATCACTCCGGAAAGTACGTCAGACCATGAAACCGTCTGTTGTGTGTCAGTTGGAGTGTAGTGATGAGTCAGTTACACTGTGAATGTCATTGATTTGATTGTCTACTATCAAAGGATCGGTGTAGCTGAGGAGGTAGGATAATCATCAAGTAATTGGAAGATTGGTGGTTCCATCCTGCAGAAATGGTGTTGATGTGTCCTTCAGCTAGACACTGAACCCCTAACAGCTCAACATCTAAGAGATTGAATGGGGACCTGACAAGGTGTTTTCACCCAGTCTTTCACCCAATGAGCACGGGGATAGGGTCTAGCATGGCGTGTAATGAGTTTGGATAAGTGGTTGATGATGGATGGATCACTATCTACTTAATTTCCTGATGGAAGGGCAAAATAGTCTCTAATTTTAATAAGGAAAAATTTAAATGATTTGCTGCTCTACCAGACACAACAGGCAAGCAATAGTCAAATGGACTCCTGGACACATATATATACATACAACCCTCTACTCCTTTCCACATATTTAATTCAGATAACAGTTTCCTATTTCATGTTGTCACCTTGAGAGTTCCTGTTGATTTGATTATTTGATGCCAGGGGGCATGCAGCTTGTTGATTAGACCAGCACAAATACTGAATGCTAATGGACAGAGATGTTCCGCAGCGGCCCCCCCTCCTGTACAGTGGTGGCTTTTC
Organism: Regalecus glesne; assembly: GCA_900302585.1. NCBI lineage: Eukaryota > Metazoa > Chordata > Actinopteri > Lampriformes > Regalecidae > Regalecus > Regalecus glesne. Next base: position 11,285 of record OMLC01036006.1, read on the forward strand.
ATTTTTGTTATATTTCTTTCTTCCTTTCAAAATCACCCAAGTCTCTCCATCTTAATACTCTCCATACAAGTCACGCATAGACACAGCGTAATCTTTTTCCCTAGTGGCATCAGGACCGTTTCTTTTATTACTGTTTCCACCCTTCGTTTCTCTATCTGTGTCCTCCTGTTATGTGACTCTCCTTCCTGCTTTCATGAGCTCACACTCTGTATCTTTCTCATGCTTTATCATCGTTCTTCTCCCATCTCGGTACAGATGGAAATTCTCTTATAACCACACCTATCTTCCCATAGGACCTTCATGTTCCTTTACCACAGGCTCTGCAATCAATAGCGTCAAATGATGGGCTGTTGGAAGACTTAATGAAGGCCACAGGTCCTAAAAATTGGCGGCCATATTTTTCTCTGCATTGTTTTCTCATGAATATATTGATGCAGAGGAAGCTCAGTTTTCCAGGTCAGGGTTCAGTTTCTCTTCATCTTGCTGTTAATGCTCCGCTGGCATTATTTTGGCATATGATGTAGAGCGGGATTAAAGCTATCACCTGGCAGTCGGATCAGCTCTCGTGTGTTTGTCCTCCGAAGTCACTGTTTTACATTGGGGATTCTGCCTGAATTTGATGGGGGAATAAAAAAGGCAAATCTGCCCTTTGAAGGAAATGAAATCCATACTGTGTTTGTCCCAAGCTTTTCATATGATTCCTTTAATCACAATGTGGAATCAATCCCTGGCTTCCATACAACATGGCCTCGGCAAGGTATCCGTAAGATGAACCTTGACACAAATAGCAGCATATACGTTCGATCCCCTGCGAAGCTTAATTTGTGGAGCAATGTGAACTTGAAAAACCCCTTGTGGGAAAGATATGATTTGAAATGTCACTGGCTTCACACTTATATTGGTTCCCAAAGAATCCAATACAGTCCACTGACCTTGTACTCTTGACTCTGCGGAGTGAATTATTTGAGTTGGCGGCATGGCTCAGGAGGTAGAGGAGGTCGCCTAGTCATCGGAAGGTCACCGGTTCGATACCCGGGTCCTCCAGAAAGCATGTTGAAATTTCCCTGAGGGAGACACTGCCCCTAACTGCCTCCTGGGCTCTGCAGGTGACCGTTGCTCCTATAGAATAAGATGGATTCAATGCAGCTGACAGATTTCATTGTAAAAATACAGTGACAAACAAAGTGGCTTTCCATTTCATTTCCTTTTCTCATAGCCATTTTTAACCTGAAGCATCAGAGCCACTAGCTATTGATGTGTTGCTAGCATGACAGCTAACAAAATAGTGTTTCTATAGGATTTCAGCATCAGATTTCACTTTATCATTTGAACTCCAGTGTCTGTGCCCTTTAATGTTGCTGGTATTCTGTGGTAGGGCGTCATAGCTAAGGAGATAGGCCGGTTGTCTAGTAATTGGAAGACTGGTAGTTCAAGCCCCGATTCCTTCAGAAAGCATGTCGGTGTGCTTAAGCAAGCCACTGAATCCCTTGTTTCTTGGGACAACAGATGAAAATTAGCCTGGTGGCTAAATCTGGCATATTTATGTCCTTATAAGATTATTATTATTATTATTATCGTTATAACATTTCAATTCTTGGGGATGGTGGGTGGGTCTCCTTGTAAATACTCAGTCATGTTTTATAATAAATAGGTACACTACGCACCTCTGACGGACGTCCAGATGGAAATTCTGTTGATGGTGTTTTCCATCTGGACTTGGAGACTTTCCTCCAATGTTGGCCACAGTTGTTTTTTTTACACTTTCTTGGCCACCTGGTTTTTTGCCTTTTGGTTTATGCTGACCCACCCTGCAGGTAATATTCTATGCTTATAGTACGTATGCTTGCAACCTGCTACTTTGTGCTAGAGCTAGACTATCAAAGGGACATCTCTCCATAGGCTGCACCTTGGATCACGTACCTCCTGTGGTAGACCTCTGCCTCTATGGATATGGTGTTGAGTGCTTGCTCCTGCACTATCATGAACAGAGACTCTGTGCTGTCCTTCAGACTAGCCTTTTCTAGCCACTGGTAGGATGTCTTGATGTCATCCACCTCCTCTACCTGCAGATGAAAAACCTTCTGCATGTTCTTGACTGATCTTGGGACCAAGTGATTAAAGCATAGTATGATTTACACCTGTAGTTAATTACATTAATGATTGAATGAAAAATGAATAAATAAACAAAGATTCCCTTATCAGTCCCACAAGGGGAAATTTGTAATTCTATGCATTTTAACCCATCCTATTGTATAGGAGCAGTGAGCTGCCACCCTATGGGATTCGGGGAGTAGTTAGGGGTTCATTGTCTCGCTCAAGGACAACTCGATGTACTTTCTGTCGGACCGGGGATCGAACCTGTAACTTTCCGATTGCCAGATGACCGCTCTACCCACAGAGCTATGCCGCCCCTTTAGGTGTGACAATGAGCAGGCATTGACAACAATCAATATTTTTGTCATTGCTTGTTCATTTATGTCTCATAATTAATTGCTCCTCTTCGTCCTTGGTCGGAGATGAGGCTAAGACGAGCTTCCTCCACTGCACTCGTTTTTTTGGCAGGATTTTTTTCCTCTCCCCATGTCAGGTTCATCTTGGCCAACTCTTCGGTCACTGTTTGGTGCCAGCTGGTAGTGGGCCTTGCATTATTTCTTTTCACAGGTGGAGTCCATCATAAAGCAGCTGCAGAGGTTTGATCCTGTTCCATCTGTAGTGCATGGTAGCAATCTCAGCTGTCTTTGCGATTTCCTCTATGATGCTGCCTACTTTTGTTTCCCAAAAGATGTGTTTACGTTGGAGACATCCGTTTTCACCACTCGCCAACATTCTGATCCAGCAGAGCAGCTGTAATTTTGGATGAGAAATGTATTTTTAAAAACATTTCAGCGAACCAACTTTTTTCGACCTTATTTTTACAGGGCCATGTTAACAAACAAATATTCCAATTGTCTTCATTCATGCTCCATAACCTAAGACCCCACCATTTATACAGTGTAAATTCTTCTAACTACTGACTGCAGTTTGTCATGGTTTGGAGGTTCTTTAAAAAAAAAAAGCCAGCTCAGTGTTATTGTTTTCTTGGATGCTTCAAGAAGTACGTGCAATAAGTAAATTCTTTTCCTGCTCATCACTGTGTCTGGGATGGCCCCAAGGATGACTAGCAATGACTCTTTGGGTAGCTGAAAACCAAATATTCTACCAAGTGAATCAAATATTTCCTTCGAAAAGTTATTCAGCAGAGGGAGAAATCCAAAACAAGTGTACGGTGTGCGGACTTCTCACCACATTTCCTCCAACATGTAGGCATTTGACTGGGATAAAGTTTGGAAAGGACGTGAGAGGTTCAAAATAATCTCTTAATGACTTTCACTGGAGCTCTCTCCATAGGTTTGAATTAATGACTGTGAATTTCTAGAGATATTTCCCAGACCTCACTAATTTCTGTTACAGCCTCCTTTCCCATTTTCGTTTAATATGAAGGGTGTTATCCTTTTTCATTCTAGATACTAGATAATAATAATAGTCTGGGAGCTGTGATAGCTCAATGGTCGAATGCGTGCTTCGGGAATTGACGAGTCAAATATTGTGGGTTCGAACCCACCACAGGACATCAGGCCTCATTTCCCGAGACTAAGTCTGTGTCCACATCCACAACATGGGGCCTAATGGTGACATGTAAAAACAACTTCTCATACTAGATAATGCTTTGCATAGAGGGAGGCCCATTTCACATCTCACGATTAACCCCCACATTGTGGGCTGGACACAAACTTAAATGGAGTTTAGGGGATTAAGGCCGGATGCCCTTCCTGATGTCTTGCACAGGATTTGAACCTGCTCCCTCTGGCTCGTCGTGGCTACTGCAGCTCCCAGATAATGATCTACGTATATAGATTGGAAATTATTCTCATTGTGTGCTTTCTATCTTGAATCTTAATTTTCTATTCAATAGATGAAACCACTTATCTGATGATATCTGAAGAAAATATTATGTAAACTACACACAAGCTAGCTAGTAGCCTCGGTGTGTTAAATGTATTGAGTTAATATGCACACACAAAAAATCCAGACGCATCAGGTTTTTTTGATGTACCTTCACTGAAATTAGTAATAGTAGCTTTACATCTGCCACATGCCTATCAAAGTCAACTGACACAGATAAGAAAACTATTTGAACATTGAAGACACAAAGATGCATTGATGCATCTTTTTGATGTTTGAAGAAGGCCCTGCTAGGTTTTTGCCAAGAGAATATTTGTGTACAAACAAATGTTTGATAGGCAGTTTTAAAAAAATTATGTGTTCGTACAGGAGCAACGGTCAACTATTGAATTTTACTTAAATGGTAATATTCCATCTGGATAAAAAAACCACCATGGTTTCATGAGAATTTTATCTGGAGCGGTATAACCCAGCAATATATTCAAACCTTACTGATAGCAAATACCCATCTTTAAATCGTATGCTACAGGGTGGCATGGTGGCACAGCGGTTAGCATTAATATTTCACTGCAAGAAGGTTCTGGGTCTGAATCCCATCCTTGGTCATTTCTGTGTGGAGTTTGGATGTTTTCCTCATGTCTGCGCGGCTTTCCTCTGGATGCCCAGGTTTCCTTCCAACATCAAAAAAATATGCCTATAGGGTCAATACCCCTACCTGTGCTATAGGAAAGGTAAGGAAACGGCACTGGAGTTGTGCCTGGAGATGTGCCTTTGTGCAGCTGCTCCTATACAATATGATAAGTTAAATGCAGAGAACAAATCTCATTTAGTCTATGTACAATAACAAATAAAGCTTCTCAAAATCTTATCCCTATTGTACTGATATGTTTTATCTAACTGGATGAGCTGTCCATTTCTCTGTTAGCGTCAATCTATGCCGGCTGTAGCCTCTGTCATATAGTAGCTTCTGCCTTACCTATCTGTCATGTTGTTGTTCTCTTCTTGACATCTCAGGCTGAAACTAGCTGTCCTTTTTTCCTCATGTCCTTGGGGCCACTTCATAATGTGGTTGATGGGCAGGATGTAGTGTGTTGTCAGCTGTCACTCTGATGTTGTTCTTGTATCGATTTTATGTTCATTCCACAGTTGGGTGCAGAGCTTTGGGCATGAGGGTCTTGGGCTGTTGCTGGACATTTTGGACAGACTGCTGTCAAAGAAAAAGTAAGTGCACATCTGTACAAGTACAGAAATACAGAAATATAGTCGCGTGTGAGCACAACAAAATTCTCACTTGCTGAGTCTTAACATGAGAGCCATCTTTTCTATCCATCTTACTCTTCTGTGTTTTCAGCCAGGAGAAGATTGATAAGAGGAACCAGCACAAGGTCATCCAGTGTCTCAAAGCCTTCATGAACAACAAGGTAATGATGTCATTGCTTGTGTGAGTGAAACCTCTTTGGCCTTTTGACTTGGTGGCATGTAAAAATGTTGCATGGCCCATTAGTTAGCTTAGCCTCAAATGTTATTATATGAGAGTTATACGTGAGATTTTAGGATCGGGGCATGGAACAAATTGGCCATTACTTTTACTTGGACTTCATTGAGCAAGACACAAATGATCTGATGAAATTTGCATGAATTTAAATAAATCTCTTCACAATATAAAAACAATGTACATGCACTGTTCGGGATCAAAACCTTGAGATAAAGGCTAAATCAATTTGAATTATTCCTCTTTATTTTAATGAAATATGATGTTAAATATGTATTATTGTGGTTGGTAGAAACTTGACAGTTGTGTTTTGAATCAGTGACAGTTCATCCATTCATCCACCCATTATCAACTGCTCATCCAAAGTCGCGTTATGGAGGTAGCAGTTTCAGCAGGGGACACCAATCTTCCTTTTACTCTGACCACATCCACCAGCTCTGACTGGGGGATTCTGAGGTGTTCCCAGGCCAGTGTGGAGATATAATCTCTCCACCCCCCCAGCTGGACGTGCCTGGAATACCTCACTAAGGAGAAGACCAGGTGGCATCCTTTGTGTGGCGTTGAATTGAAACTGTGATAATCGGCTTTAGTTTAACCACTCAATAATTTCTTTCAGGTGGTTACCACCAATTCTTTTAGCATTATTGAAAGCATGAGTGTGCCTTTACCCCCACAACATCAGAATGCTTTAGTTACATCGGACTACAGTAGATGTGTAGAGAGAGGAATGTTTTGCTGCACAGAACCTACACCCGGCTATGACAGCGATACAGCAGGTCTAACACACAGTGTGCTGTAAGGGCTCATGTAATCCTGCGTCTCAACAGGCGCCAGATGCCAGCATTCACCCGTAGGCCCCGCTGTCAGTTTAGACCTTTCCCTGGCTCCTGAGGCATCTTGGGATGGGAGGAACCCAGTGTGCCAAAAAGACAGGTGTTCTGTGCCAGCTGTCTTTGCAGCTCTTCCTCATCTCTGGCTTCTTATGAAGATATAAAATAGCTTACTTCTTGGCTGTTGCAATTGCATCACCAAAGGGACATTGAATATAACCTTATGGTGAAACTGAGTCTGTAAACAACTCAATCACCTTGAAATTGTGATATTTCATCAAACAAACTGAATCTTATGGCGTATCATTAGTGTTGTTCAATTGTATCAGTTGTGTTGATATTCACTTATTGATACTTTATATTGGTCTGATCGTTCATCAATACTCTTATCATCAATTGGCTAATGATTAATTTTTTGTTGGCTGACAAATAGATTGATCAATCAATCCTTTCTACACTACTGCAAGAGATGGAATTTGAGTATAGTGGTCAGAGACTAAGTTTTATGTAGAGATAGATCTTTGGTGGTCGTCAGCAGATATTTGGATTAATTGCTCTTTTCCCTCCCATATTCATAGTGATTTTACTACATTTCTACCAACTAGCCATGTTGTTCTCAACTCAGGAAAAGCGGAATGATGCCCTGAGCTTTGATACTCTGAACTTGAAGATAACCACGATTGAATTTGGTTATCTCCATCATGATGCTGCAAACACCCCTCAAGTTGTTTGTGAGAGAATAGCTCTGTTGCTCACTTGGAGACAGTTGCCAAAAGAGAGAGGCAGCGAGAGGAGAACAGCAACATTATGATCAGGACATTTCCCAGAAAGACTTGGGAACTAAATTTGCAACAACTGAGGTTCGCCTTTCTAATGTCTTGATTTTCCCCAGCACTTATAGTAGAACTAATAATGTCACACCTTGTCAGTCCTCTGGGTTGTACTGATTTTCTACGTTGCTCCCATTTAGATCCAGGTTTCAGGGTAAATCCCAAATAGAAAAAAATATAACAAAAGAGATTTTTCATTTCCTGAGCTAGCACAAAAACCATCGACACATCTATGTTACTGATAGTTCAGAGTATTCGTGAATTGATAAAGATTAATTTCTATCCATCCATCCATTGTTAACTGGTTATCCAAAGTTGGGTCACGGAACTGCTGAAGCCTATCCCAGCACTCATTGGATGAGAGGTGGGGAAACGTTCTGGACCAATTGACACTATCTCAGAGGTCGAGCACTTGGTGGGCTTCAGGGTCTTACTCAAAGACACTTCAATATGTTTTCTGCAAGGACCAGGAATCGAACCACTGACCTTCCAATGATCAGATGATCACCCTACCTCTTGAGCTATGCTGCCAATGGATGGATGGATGGACTTTCTAGTTAGACCCAAGCTCATGGAATCCTCTTGGATTTGTTGATGTGATTTTTCCAGGGGTGATACGGTGAAGGTCACTTAAAAAATTGTTCTTCTTTGATGACTCAACCACTTCTCCTTCCTGGTCAGGAGTGCAGTACCATTTGTAATAGTTATCTATTCATGTCACTTAAAAGTGAGCCATCGTGGTGAAACTGAATACCAAGGGTGAGACCCAGAGTTAGCTTTAGTACACACTCATCTTGCTTTATGAGACAGATTCATGCTCATCCAAGATGAGCCCATGTGTTCTCAGACAGCCCCCACTCATTATACAAAGCTAAGTGAGCAGACAACCTACATGTGTCCTTGGGTTTGTCAGTCACCCAAATGTCAGCCTTAAAAGGAATGGGCAGGTGGCTGACACACTATGCATTCACCATTTTCTGTGGAAGTAGTTCATTGCCTTGACCTTTTTAGCCTTGACCTTTATTTCTTGAGGGTTGTTTACTTCCTAATCTACATTTTATCCTCCTTGTTTTCATTTTTTGTTATACCCATTGCTTTTCTTTTGCCGCCCTGCTGTCCGTCCAAGCTGCTTATTGTTGAACTTCTCTTTAAAAACTTAAATTTTGGAACCAGTTCCAGCATAAAATTTGCTACAAATCCCAAAGAATGCACTCCATAGAGTTATCATCTTGTGTTTCCTGTATAATATTTTACTTACATTTATGGTTTATAATATATAGATTAAAACTGATTCTCTGATAGATGGGAGGTTCAATTTAAGAGGAAAACTAAATCTCAAAAAAACTGTCAGTATCACTCACAAAAGTATGCGTTTCAAATTGTTAAGGGGGTTTGTGGAATGGTTTAGATGAAACACAAGTTTGAGTCGACTCAAAAGAGGAGAAAAATGTGGTTTTATGAGAGGTACTAGGATAAGGAGGAGGTTTTGTTTCTGTCGTCCACCATGTACATCCCGGTCACGGGATGTACATGGTGGACGCCATTATGGTTGTTATTGGAAATCATTGTTGTTTTATATCCTTATAGTTCTTTAATTGTTTCTTATTGAATCCTTTCTCAGACAGATATTGTCAATGACATATTCTGATATACAAAAACCCAAGTTTATTATTTTAGTTTAATTATTGAGCATTTGAAAGGGGGCAAGAAGTTAGCAAGAAGAGGCAATAAATTCCTCCTGCTCCTTTTCCAGCATATAGATCACATAGAATTTATTGGATTCTTTCATGAGAATTATTTTGCTGAATTACGTTCAAAACAAATAATCTGAATTGTAACTCAATTGTTTTTCCCCATTGCTACTAATATAATTGTGAAAATAATCAACAGGCTATTTGATATCAATGTCAAATTAAGGAACCTTTTGCTATAATTGTGTACTTCAGGGTTTGTGATGATTCCTTCTTTATCTGTCTGCACGATGCTTAATCACAGGCTCAGTGTTTTGATATGCACCAGCAGCGCTCCTTCTTTATTTTTCTTTTATTTCCTTATTCATTTTGATGGTGGTGATGCACTTAACTGAATGGCTCAAAATGCAGAACACCACAGGACAATTCTATTTATGTGGTAATTATCACGCCTGCTCCATTGAAAATATGTTTTTATTTTGTTTTGCAATATCTTTGAATGTGCAAAGCAATTATCTCATGCGTCTGTGTTATTAGTAGAGTTTGTTGAAAAGATTATCGCCAGCACACGAATGGACTTGAATGTTTATTGAATCCTACATGCCAGAGAAAACTCACAAGTTATCATGACTTTTAGTCACTTGTTTCGAGATGTGGCTTTGGACATATCCCGGGATTATTTGGCCTTTTTAAAGAGTGAGTCATCTGCAGGATGATTATTTTAGAACTTGTGTTTTGTGACATGTTAGTTGGTAGAACTGGACCTGATATTCTGTGTTTTTGTCTCCTCCAGTATGGTTTGGAGCGGATCTTCGGGGAAGAAAAGTGTCTGGCCCTGTTGGCACAAGCCATTGATCCCACCCAGCCATCTATGATGACCGATGTGGTCAAGCTGCTGTCCGCCATCTGTATTGTGGGTGAAGAGAACACGTACGTCCTGGATTCAGTTACCTCCTACACACTTCTCAACCTTGTGTCATTTGTGTAAACTGGAGTGTACTGACCCCTCTGTCATCTGTGTTTGAATGTGTGTGTGAATGGGTGAATATGAGGTCTATTTAGCAAAGCACTTGAGTGTGCGGTAGACTTGGAAAGAACTTCCATTTTGCCATTCACCATTCAAAGTTGTGCATATGATTTACTAATTGCATCTATTAGTCTATTATTGTTGAATAGAATTCTATGAACGCTACTCAAGTTTAATCAAAATTAAAGTAATTTCTCTTAAAAACGTTCAAGTTGGCAGGACTGCAGTTCATTGTTCTCGCTGATTCCTGTTGAGTCAGACTGCCTTTGGAGAATTGATCATGAACTGTGTAACTGCACCCACTTTTGTGCTTTTGTATACCATAGAAAAGAACAGCAGGAGCTAAATTGGGAGAAATGGGGTGCTTTTGTGAGAGGGATGTTACAGAAACATTGCCAAATGAAAATATCTTCCTCTTCATGCGGAATATGAGCTTCTTCAAACATTATTTACTAAAGGGTGAATGAACTTTTGTAATCTGGCTCAAAAGTGCCGACAGTATCCACGTCCTCACTCATAATTCTGTTCTCCTCTCAGTGTTTTATGCTGTAAATTTAGTTTTATTGTGTATACACATCATCCATTGCACATCTGTGTATCTTGGGAGAGAGATCCATCTGGTGCTCTCCTTGAGGTTTTTTCTTGTTTTTCTCCCTGGGAAAGATTTTTTTTTCAAGATAGTTGTTCCTTACCTGATGTGAGGGTCTAAGGACAGGATGTTGTGTTAGTTTAAAGTCCATTGAGGGGCATTTTTAATTTGGGATAGTGGGCTATACAGGTAAAATTGACTTCCCTCATATTACACTGCAGAGTTATATAGGGAAAAGCCTTCACGCCCCGGGTGTACCGACAAGAAATTAAGTTGACAGACAACTGGAAAACAAACGAGTGAATAGTCAAAATTTCCTCAGATGAATACACTGCATGTAATATCTGCCATGTGTTCTTTTTGGCATCTCATTTTCTCCCTTAGTTTGGAGAAGGTCCTCGAAGCTATCACCACAGCAGGGGACCTGCGAGCCATCGAGAGGTTCAGCCCTATTGTGCAAGGACTCCGAGATCGCTCTGTTCAATTACAAGTAAGTGCAAAGAAGATGCATAGCCATCAGTGCCCGGTTATTTCCTTCAAATTCCTTAATGAAAGGAAAAAACAGAATTACAGTTGGAAGGGGAACATTTTTGCCCTTTATAGTTTCACATTTCTACAAGTTTACAGGCTGTGTGCCAATGTCACAACTGCTCTCTTCCCTGGGTCTCCTGTTCAGTGTAATATGCTATTGCCTGAGTGTTGTCCATGTGAGGAATGATTTATTATATGATACGTTATTGACTAGGAACCAGGAGTAATTTATCATAAAGCACATATCACATTTGCATAATGCAAAATGTGCATAACTGCTCTTTGCATGTTGTAATTGTATGTTGATGTACGTGTTGGCACCTATCAGTTGTTCTTGAAACCAATCCCCTAGATAAATCCATCTAGTTCAAGTACCTCGGCTCAGATTTAGCATGACTTTATTAGAGGGGATGTGGTAGTTCAGTGACATAGTGTGCATTTCAGGAACTGTTGAGGCATATGCTTTGGGATTGAACCCCTGCTGGGTGCCAGAAAGGGCATGTAGCCCTAGCTCCATCGAAGTCAGTGTACACTCCCACAACGTGGGGACTAATCGTGATCTGTAAAGACGGATCTCTCTCAATATCACCATATTAGATGATGTTGATCCTAGGGATGAATCTAGAAACCCCAGACCCACTTGGCAATCTTGCTAAGTGAGCTGTAAAACTACCAAAAAGTCATCGTTTGCAACAGTGAACATGACCAGCGTGCCAAAGTGACACTAATGCAATAAAGTCAAAAAGACCTTGCATGTTGGCGTTAATGGGTGTCCTCAAAAGCATTATCTCTGCTGGTAACGAGCTGCAGAAGAAATTGTAATGCTAGTACAACCTCATGTTCCGCTTCTGTCTGGCACTTTAGTCGTGCTGTTTCGCTACATCAGCCGCTGTAGACGTTAAGAAGGCAGAAAAGAGAAATAAAACACGGTATCTCGTGTCTAAGTAGGGCACAAATGAGCTCTCACTCTCTTCATCCTCTCAAGGGAAACCTTCAAATGAATTGTAGGGGGTGGGGACAGGCTCATTCACACATTTGTTAATCTCAGGTGTGTTGGCTATCGAGCCTCAGTACAGTCATGAGCTCTGTGTTGCTCAGGGATTGGACATTAACGCCATTTAAGGCCACACAGTCTGGTGTTCCAAATAGCACCAGTGTTGGGGAGAGTAACAATGCTGGCTAAACAACAAACACGGTCTCTGCGTGAACCAAAGCTGCAATTGAAACCATTTACACTGCAGCCACTGAACCGTTTTAGCTCAATTAAGAGACCAGCAGGCTTGTGTTCATGTGAAATCATTATAACGCTATGTGCAGTCGGGCTTCGCCACCCCTCTTTTTGTGGACGCACTCTTGCAGCCGTCCTGTCTCCCTGCTAAGGACATGCTCTGGAGAGGATGTGCGGGCTCCGCTCAACAGGCACAACGCACCGCGTAACAACGAGTAGTGACAATACGTGTGTAAAGCACATTGCCCACATTTTTAATTGGCAGCTGAGGGATATGAAGAGAGAGGGAAATCCATTTACTACGCCTTTGCTATTCAACACAAATGCATATGTGCTTACACACGTCTATCATGAAGCTGTAGTATTCACTTTTTTTCATGTTGTTGTTAAACTTAATGAAGAGAGGATCTCTTATTTCTGGCCCACACAGTGGGTTTACACACACTGAGGATGCTCTGGTGGTCACGGACAGCTGGAGAACTATAGGCAGCCCCAGAGTGAGGTGGAGAAGTATGGAGAGGATAAACTGAGGGATTCTTAATGGAGAAAAGAGAAGAAGATGGAAAATAAGTGATTAGAAAATGAGAGATGCAGGGGAGGACAGCCCTCCTTGACAAACACATCTGTGGCGATTAAATCACGGCCTTGTAATTACAACCTTGCAGGATGGTTTAGAGGCTCCTTGCTGTTTTATTATTTATGCTGTATTATTTACTACTTGCTAATACAGAGCATGGATCCCTTTTAACCCCATACATTATCAAGGCATTGTCACTGCTCTTCTTACAGAGCAACGTATGGCTAGACATTTCCACCTTGCTGGGCTGCCGTTCATGCTGTTTTACCTAGAAGCAGCCTTTTTTCTGAGGGAATACAGGCTTTTAGAGAATAGCTGTAAATGGGGACTGTAAAATACTCAGAAATTCCAAATTCTTCCCCGAGTAGGAAGAGCAGTTTTGCCTTGTCACAGTGTGTGTTGATGTGAATGCAAGACTGAAGCAGTTGAGTAATGCTCAATTTAAAGTGACCAACTTCATAT
>OMLC01036007.1:0-16901 GCA_900302585.1 Regalecus glesne
GGGTCTTGATTTGTCACTTTTGGTAGAAATGAATTCATCTCTTGTCATATGAGCAACTTTTCAAGACACTCTCTCATCTCAACTACAGTTTCCTTACCTGCAAACATACAAATCTAGGTGATGCTCACATTTACTATACTTATTCAGATTCTTATGAAAATGGGGTAGACAAACATGTTTTTCTCGTAAAACTATCCTCGGAAGTGCTGTATATAAAATGCAGTCGTTTCATATATATCTCTATAATAAGGACTGTGTGTTAGCACATTTTACTTACGAAATCTTTATGACGTGTATATTATTTTTGAGATAGCATTATCTGAATTCAAAATGAATGCAAATGAACGTTTTTAATTTCTCTATTGAAACCCAACCTCAGTTACAGCAGGTTGCACAAAAATCAAAAAAAGCGATGCCAGGTTTGTTTTAATGGGCTTTTGCTAGCTAGCTAGGTTAACAATGAGTAGACATATTTCGCGTAGAGGATTTTCACTTAATTTTCCAGCTTTTGCTTGAATGTCTGTTTTTTTTCTCCCTTTTATTGCAGCTGATGTATTTTGTTTCCTAAACTTTAGCATCATATGTATGTCGCCGGTGCAGGTTTAAAGATGGTGACATTATGTTATGATTTCCATGTAACAATAAGCGCATTCCATCATTGTCGTTTTGTTTTTTTCTTTTCTTAGGTTACTGTCTTATGGTCTGAACAAACCTAAACTGGTAACAGCAGGGACATTGTGATCAGGAAGTTATGTAAAAGAGACACTGACTTTGCAATCTGCCTGCATGATGGAGAGTTATTTTCTTTCTATTGTACCGTCGCCACCCTTTACGCCTCCATCAGTTTATGGCAAATCGATGCTTTTTGAGGAAGTGTTGCTGTTATGCAAGACTTGAATATGATTATCAGGTTATACATATGACGTCATGTGGAACGATCCATGCAGATACAATTCTTTTGATCAAAACAACCCAACTTTGCAGTAAATGTACGGTATAACATGAACTGTATGACTATCTTTTTGTTGAATAGGATGCCGTGTTGGGACATGGGAAACTCGGATGTAGAGATGCCTTGTGTTTCTGCAGTTATTTTGCTTTGACCTGTCATGCGTCTAAGAAAAGGGATTGTCCAAATGTCTCCGTTTCCACAATGTTGGTGTTGTGTAGCACAGCCGGATAGCCGCCATTTGTAGCAAAACATGATGTGCAGTGTCTACAGGCCCCTATAATGAGCGCCTATCCCAAAGGTTTTATAGCTACTTCACTGATGCATGTACGTACACTGCTTAGGATCAAATCAACATACCTTTGTATATTGTGTATTTATTTTTTTTATTTTGTATTATGATTTTTACTGTGATTCATTTGATTTCCTAAGTTATAGAGGTATCAGCTGTCCTTCGTTTGCTTCATTTTATTCGTTTATACTTTTTAGCGTGGGTATTCTCATCTTAAATGGGCTATCATGATAGAGGATGAACAGGCCGGGTGTTAACCTGCACCATAGCGTTCAGACATTAGTCAGGGTACCGAGGTGCTCTGTTAAGAAGAGTTGGGACACCATGAGTCCATATTGCTTTTGGTGGATCATGCTAAAGCTGGATAAGGTAGAGGTAATATGCTGATGACAACCCGGATGTTGGGGTATTCAAAGCATCTTTTACTGTTTACTGCTGTGTTCTCCAGACTGTGTCAGGATATTCTATGATTTCATCCATACGGAAACCTGATGACAGGTTCATGGATGCATACAGTATGCAACCATTTTGGGTCAGATCTGACCTTTACCACGGTCGAGTATGACCACCAGTATGTATTTTGGAATACTCTCATGTGTGTGCACACAGATGCAGATTTTGTATTCAGTACTTGCCCCCCCCCCATGAAACACTCAGTGATGGTCTGTGACCTTTAACCGAGGCCCAGAGGGGTTGGCTCTCATAGCGTTTCATGTGTCATGTCCATGAAGAAGCATCAGCAACAGATCTGTTCAAACATTGTATGCAATCTGCCATCAGTGATTACACCTGAAAATGGTGGATAACCGAACCCTGGTTTAGTCTCACTGAGATCTGGAGGGCAGGGCTGCAGGTTATCCATTAAGAAGCTGGGTATTACTGGCCCAGAGTTACCCACACTTGCATTTTCAGTACCGCAAGAGCTTGTGTAGGTAAAAAGACCATCACATGCCCCAAATGTTAGTGATTTGATCTCCCATAACAGCCAAAGTGTCCTTGAGCAAGTGCTGAATATCTTTCTGCTCACCCATACTATGTTGCTCATGTTAGCTAAATGGCTAAAATCTGTATGTTTTGAGAAAAAAATAAAAATAAAATCCAGTGATGAAGGAAAGTATGCTTTTCACAGAGGAGAGAGGAGTCAATAGCTAATGTTTGCTAATTGGGTATTGCTGTCATTGAGTCTTCACTGCCATTACTAAAGACTTCAGGTACAGGAGAATGCCCATAAAGGGTTTCCATAGATCAGCCCTCAGACATAACAGGTAGGTCCTTGCAGGTAACATATCAGACACTGCTGAAGGCCTCCTCCAGTTACCCCATCCTTCCATCCATTTCCTTTTCCCACGTTCTCTTTTTCGGGGTCACGAGGGGAAGGTGCCCATCCTAATATGCTTCAGGGGGGAAGTAGGGTGATATATTTGACAGGTCACAAGGTCTGGCAACACAGACTCAGACTTATGAGCAATTGAGATTCCTTACTTCACCAACCCATGCATTCAAGTAAAGTACTAACCGCTTAAGCTACGTAGTCGAAACTGTCCTGATAAAAGTTCATAATAAAAAGTCATATGGCTTTTTCTTTTACTCACCAGTCCCCCGTCTCTGTCTCATGAGGGTCTCCAGCTGATAACTCAAGGTGCTGTCGTTTTGTCCAGCAGAAATGAGCAGAGACTCCTGCTTTGGCCTGTAACCCAATGATTTCCATTTTAAATAATCACATAATAACAAAAACAATAATAATGATAATGATAATAATAATAACAAGGGCCACTATTGCTCAGGAGGTAGGGCGGTTGTCTGGCAATCAGAAGATTGGGGGTTCGATCCCCAAACCCTTGGGGATGTGTGTCAAAGTGCCTTTGAGCAAGACGCTGAACTCCTAACTGCTCTAGCCTTGTGATGGACTGATGACCTGGCCAGGGTGTTTATCCACCTTTCACCCAATGAGCACTGGGATAGGCTCCAGTAGGACTCTGCAACCCGACTTCGGATGAGCGGTTGACAATGGATGGATGGATGGATGGATGGATGGATGGATGGATAATGATAATAGCAGAAAGGTAACTGAATGGGGCTTTCAAACAAATCTTTGAGATATATTGTGCTTTTAACTTTTACTGCTTCACTTTCAAAGACAAGTGATGTGATCAATCAAGAATGTTATGACTGTTCACTGTTTGGTCTCCATCACCTGACACACACAGCCATCTCAAACTAGCCTTGGAAGCCCAGGTTGGACGTCCACAGGCCTCCTCCCTTTAAACTCGCAGCAGTAAATCAAATCTTAAATAGAAAAACTGGTAATGGTTAATGTTGCTGAGTGAGACACTACTTGAATTTCATTTTGCTGATGAGAACGGAAATAAGTTTGAAGTCAAGCTTCCCGTTCCGAGCAAGAACAGCTTACTTGGCTCTTGGTTCTTGATGAGAACATGCAGCTATGTGATAATTCAGAGAAGCAGAGTGCCAGTGATGTAAAAACAAGGCCCCTGATGAGAAAGTCACCTTATATGATCATCTAAGGACACAGCATCTACTTTGCAATGAGATCAAAATGAACCGCGGCATCCATTAGTGTGCAATATCCATGTCTTGTGCACATTAGCTGGACTAGCATGCTGGCCGGGTACCAGGACCTGCCACACAGTGGACTTAATTCATAGTCTTTAATAAAGGGCCCCATAGTTCACATCTGAGATCACATGGCTCCTTTAAGCCCCTCCACCAGGAAAATATGGAGGAATTTGTGGTTTAATACCCTGTTAGTTTGGTTGTCTTGAACCCAGTTGGATCACACAGATGTACAAACACTCACGAGTGGGAGCTGAAATACTACAGTGTGCTACTTTCATTGGAGTCAGCATAAATGGAAGGTGTCCCATACCTACAGCATGGACTGCTGGCTTCCTGTCCAAATGCACAGCCTCCACACAGTGTAGTTTGTGTGTGGAGTTAAAAATGGATAATAACCCTGGAGGTTGGTTTTTTCTTTTTTTTTGGGGGGGGGTGAGTAGATTGGCAACACTTCCAACAACTGTTGAAGTGAAACCATAGGATAGGATGTAGAAATCTTCACATGCAAACCTCTTATCTAAATGTGCTTTTATTTGTGTGATGTCAATATAGGAATTTACTGGATCAATGCAGAGCAAATGAACGGTCGCCAGGTTCGGGGGTGGGGTAGCTCAGTGGTAGAGTGCGCGCCTGCAAATCAGGCGTAGCGGGTTCGATCCCATCACTGGGTTTCAGGAGAGGACATCCGGCCTCAATCCCCCATGCTCAGTAAATGTGAGGCTTTCTTTGTAAAGCGCCTCGAGTGGTGGCTGGATTAGAAAATCACTATAAAAAGATGAGTCTATCTACCATTTAAGTGCTGTTGATTTCTCTTTTCATAATAAAATTCCTGCCTTCAAAATTAAAGTATATGTAAAATGCCACTTGATGCCTGTGGTGGTGTGAACCCCCTTGTCAATCAATACACCACAAGATGTCCGCTCCCTTTATTTTCTTTATCAGAAACAATAACGAGGCATTTATCATTTTCCTGACCTGCATCAAGGCTGCAGTGAATTACGTCTCTCCAGTAACTCAGTCGCTACGACGAGTGACTGATGGCCGCAACTGTACAATTACACAAATTCTATATGTAAAGATATTAATCCATGTGCTGGTGTGTTGTTGTTCTGCTGTACCATTTTATAACATCATTTTTAACTCTGTAGAAAACATGTTGTGAAGCCGTCCTCTACAAATGGGAAAAAGGAACCAGATTGTAGATCACCATGATGGCATTTTAACTTGTATGCATGAATGAGTGGAGCTCCTGTTTGTTAATAAATTTGTATTAAACAATATGGAAATGAGTATTTTGTTCCCGTGTTGTCCTGATGGTGACCTGAGGCTATTTCAACATCTTCGATTCGTATTTATTTGACCAACTCGATGATCCTTAACCCCCCTACCCACTCTCAAATCTAAAGTCCAAACCTGGATTTCACATAAACACTCACCAGGACAGAGGATGCCTACTACACAAGGAGGTGTGAGTGAATAAAAGTCCCTGTGCCAAACATGTCATAAATGTCCTAGAAAACAGAAACTGCAGCTATAAGTAATATCCATCCGTCGTTAACTGCTCGTCCTTCTCTGCGTGAAGGATGAGGGGAGCAGCATCACTTCAGATAAAACAAAACTGATAGAATTCAATTTAACCTGTATTTTATCTGTCCCTTCATCTCAGTTCGTAGTGTGAAAATGAAATGAGAATGAATATTTGTTGTGGCAGTGGTGATGGCGGTGGTGCATGTCTGCCTTTGCAGGCCAGGCTGAAGAATATTTAAGTGTTAGATTTGCAAAAACATACAGACATGGAGCCTGACATCATTTTCTTATGAGAACTGATATTTGCCATTACAATCATATATTATCACCAGCATTGCTGATTGGATGATTGTGGCAGAGTGGGTGCGGGTGGGTCCAGTTGCCCTGGGTTACCCTAATCCACCGGGGACAGATTAAACAGTATCCGCATCCCAGACAAGGAAACTCCAGAGACTAGTGGAGAGCAGAAGCCACAGCGGAAGCGGCGGGACCCATGTAGTGCTCTACCCACGTGACCAGACTGCAGACGACATGCTGCTTTTAGTGTGCTCTAATCTCCAGTTCCAAATGTCACTGGGACTTTAATAAACTGGCTGTCGAGGCTTCAACTAGCATCACTGTCCATGGCTCTGCGGTGGAGGATGCCAGCTGCGGTGGTACTTTACCACAATGAGTCTTTTAATAGACACGTCTAACTGAACTTAATAGGCATGATAGCTCCGACAAGAAGTGGACTCCTAATGCTGCCACAGTTAGCTTTACCGATCAAGCAATTTAGATAGTGGAATCCCAGAGCCTGGAAAAGTCTCTGCCATGTGCTACCTATCGAGTTTACTGAGACGTCAGGGGGACTCAAGTCTCTCAAGTCATCAGCCTCTCTCACACTCCCACCCTTGTACCGACAACATGTTGGGAACAGTCACCGGTGGCCAAGAACACAGCTCCCAGTATGTGGAGGCTGGGGACACAGAAACCGCTCCAGCAGTGTCACCTGCTCTCAAAGATGCAACGATTAGCTCATCCTGATTAGATGTGATGACTACAACTGTGCAGAAGATCAAGAAGAAGAGGCTTTAACTACTTGTCATTGTACATGCATACGATGAAATGGGTTCCTCACATTTCCCTCATCCTACTATACAGGAGCTGTGAGCAGCAGGGACCAACTACAGTTCTTCTCTTTCTTATTGCCTTGCTCGTGGGCACATGCAGAAATGTTAACCCTAGCATGCATGTATTTTGGATGGTAGGAGGAAACCAGAGCACCCGGAGGAAACCCACACAGACACGGGGAGAACATGCAAAGTCCACACAGGAAGGACCTGGGATGGGATTCGAACCCAGGACCTTTTCACTGGGAGGGAACAGCACTGACTGCTGGGTTACCATGCCAACCAAACTGTAACAGATTCCCCAAGAGAAAACGTGATAAATGACAAACAGTATCATGGATGGATAAGGCCAGTAGACAGACAGACTAATACATGAGTGGACAATGAGGGTTGTCTTCATGCTCTATATGGAATGTCATCTCTCAATATATAATAAGCTGAATAATAGAGGGGGCACATTGTGAAAAGTGACATTCGAAAAACATCAGAAAAAACCCCCTGAGGAAATTATCATGGTATGAGTGTGTGAAGCTCCCTGATCTCTTCCAGCAGTACTGCCAGGCCACCCAACATGAACAAGCGAGGAGACAGACAGACCACATTTTCTTCACCGCGAGTGTGCCAGGGACGGATGACTCAAAACAACAAGTTCATCTCTGAGCACATCGCCCACGACAATTCTCCATATTCTGGATGATTCTGTGTCCTTTCACTTCCTGTCTGTCTTGTGCGTATTCACACACAAACGCACACACACACACACAGACTTACAAAAGCCCAGTATGGGCAGTGGACTTTAAGACACACAGACACACACATTTACACCCCCCCCACAACATACGTGCACACATAGTCACATATACAAACACACCCACACATGCACGCAGAAACCAACAAGCTGCTCCTTTCTGCCCCGGCAGCAAATGTACAGTGTGAATATTGAACAGGAGATCCTACTGTAGGAGGAATAAAGACAGTTTAATGGCCATGGGCAGCAGTAGCAGCAGGGAGGATAGAGGGCATGACCGGCAAACTAGAACCCATTGTAAAGGCTGCTTCTTACAATCCACCATTATTTTACTGCACTGATGTCAGAGATGTAAGTAGGTGGATCCCATAAGTCAATGAGATGCGATGCAGAGCCGAGGGCAGACTGAGTCATGATTGTGGTCAAAGGCTGTGTGGATGGAGAAACTGATGAGTGGTGGACCCCAGCAGCCACAGTAATACTAGAAAAGAGTGTACTCAATCCATCCATCCATCAGCACCTGTACAACAGATGTCAGATTTTTTTTTTACCCGGGGAAAAAGTGCTTTTATTAATTCCTGCATTCCAACCTCCACCCTGGACGCTGCAGCTTCCCACTGCTCCTACGAGATAAACACAGGGAACACATTTCAGGATGACCTGACCAAATAAAGTGGCTTTTATTTCTCTCCTGTCCTTTACAGAGGTATGAAGTTGATCAGCCACAGCATGAAGACATGGGAGAGAGTAGTGGAAGCTAGGCTAAGAGGAGAGGTGAAGATTAGTGAGCAGTAGCGTGGCTTCATAACACCACAGAGCTCCACACATGTGATGTTTGCTTTGAGAACGTTGATGGAGAAACATGGAGGAGGTCAGAAGGAGTCACATGGTGTCTCTGTGGATGTAGAGACAGCTTATGACAGGGTGCTGAGAGAGGAGGTGTGGTGCTGTTATGAGGAGGTTAGGAGTGGTAGAGAAGTATATAGGATTAGTGTAGGATATGTATGAGGGCAGTGTGACAGTGGTGTGTTGTTTGGTAGGAGTGACAGATGAGTTAAAGGTGGAGGTGGGGTTGCATCAAGGATCGGCTCTGAGCCCTTTCTTGTTAGCAATGGTGATGGATAGGCTGAATGATGATCAGGGAGGAGTATCTGTGGACTACTATGTCTACGGATGACACTGACCTCTAACAAGAGAAGGGAGTGGGTTGATGAGAGCCGAGAGGTGTGGAGGTACACACTGGAGAGAAGAGGAATGAAAGTTAGGTGGACCAAGATGGAATACATATGTGTAAATGGGTGGGGAGACGGCGGAATGATGAAGATGCAAGCAGTAGAGGTGAGGAAGGGGGAAGAGTTAGAGTTAACTGTCCAAGAGGTGAAGAAGAGAGTGCCGGCAGGGTGGAGTGGTTGGAGAAGAGTGTCAGGGGTGATTTGTGACAGAAAGGTACCAGTAAGAGTGAAAGGGAAGGTCTATGGCATAGTGGTGAGACCAGCTATGTTGTATGGTGTGGAGACAGTAGCACTGACTACAAGACAGGAGGAGGACCTGGAGATGGCTGAGATGAAGATGCTGAGATTTACATTGGAAGTGATGAAGAAGGACATGATCAGGAACCCGTATATCAGAGAGACAGCTCAGGTTGGATGGTTTGGAGACAAAGCAAGAGAGGCCAGACCGAGATGGTCTGGACATGTGTGGAGGAGAGATGCTGGTATACTGGGAGAAGGATTCTGAATATGGAGCTTCAAGGCTAGAGGAGAAGAGGAAGACCAAAGAGGAGGTTGATGATGTGGTGAGGGAGGACATGCAGGTGGCTGGTGTGACAGAGGAAGATGTAGAGGACAGAAACAGATAATCTGCTGTGGTGACCCCTAATCACAGCAGCAGAAAGTCACACCATTAGCAGTAGTATCAGTACTAGCTGTAGTAAATTAATTCCTACACTCATTTCTACGTTAATTACAGTGGCATGTACTCTTTATGGTCACGTGGCATGTGGTGGGTATTACACAGGGCTTTATAGGACCTGGTTGGGTAAAACACGGTAGATGTTACACCTCAATCTTGCTAGCAAGTATGGAACAAGGTGACCCCATTTTTATCTGGCTACAGGGTTAATTGAGAAAGATAAGCTTGGTATGAAGCTGCCATAATGAAACATTATGGACCTGGTTTTTGCGGTAATCATCTCTCATTACCTCAACGGCTTTTTAGCAGCAATGTGGTGCACTGGTTAGCACGGTTAGCTCACAGCAAGAAGGTCCTGGGTTCTAATCCTGTTCCGGGTCCTTTCTGTGTGGAGTTTGCATGTTCTCTCTCTGTCTGTGTGAGATTCCTCTGGCTACTCCGGTTTCCTCCCATCATCTAAAAGACATGAGCGTGTGTCCCTGAGCAAGGCAGCAAGAAAAAATAACTGGGGTTAGGCGCTGCAGCTGCTCCCTGCTGCTATAGAATAGGATGAATTAAATGCAGAGGACACATTTCGTTGTATGCATGTACAATAAGAAAAGGAAAAAAAGGATTGTATCTTCTTGCTGACGTGTTTCCTCCTCTGCTATCTCACACTGGCTTAATCAAAGGTCCCCTGGGGTAGCGGTGCAGATCTACCCCTAATCACTTCCCCGAGTACAAGCAAAAGTTGTGCTGACAGAATAGGAAAATATATTAAAAAAGCACATTGGGAATAAGAGTTGTATGGAGAGAGATATAGTATCCATGGAGATATAGTATCTGGGACATTAGCTGGGCTTTGGGCATATTCAGACTCAGAGAGATAAATCAGCAGCTATTGCAGCTTACCCTAGAGGTGCTAGTTCAAAGGGAATGCCCACTGGTTTATGAGTCTGGCTGGCTAATAAAAACACTTAATTTCTACCTCTTCTGAGCTGACCAGCCCCATGATCGACCTCCCTTGAAACCCCCCCCCCAGTCTAGTCAAGTGACGGGAGCACTGCTGGGTGGCTTCTGAGAAGGGGAAAAATGCCCTGCTTTCACCTGATTTCCAGTTCTGTTATCCTGTAGGCTAGAATGATGCATTGAACAGACAGCTGGGGCCCATTTTGTTTAAGGAGGTAGGGAGAACTTGACTGCTGTGCATTAAGTTACAAGCTTTCATTGCACCATTGAACATAATGCCTTGTCATTAAGTGGGCAGTTATCATGCCACCACCACCATCTGTCCATCACCACCATGCCTCTGCAAGGGCTCCACTGCCTGTCAGATACTGACCTGTCAATCACTCATTGGCATACGGCGTTGCAGCTATTCAGTTTCAGGGTGATCCAGTGCACAGATGGCCATGGTTCACTTCTTCTCCCACCTGGGTAGAAAGGTGGGGTGCGGCTTACCGGCCAGATGGCTCCCTGTCATGAGTTGAGCAGAGGGGATATGTGGCAGGGGTGTGGTTTAGGAATTGGTTAACAGGCTGGTACAATTAGGAACGGCTCATCTGGGTAACAAACAACACCTGTTTATAATCAAACACTCTGTCTGTTAATATCTGTGTGTGTGTGTGTGTGTGTGTGATTCAGCAGTGACAGAAGAAGCCTGGATGTGCCGAAGAGCTGATGCTTTGGATGATGTATGGAAATACTGTTGGACCTACGGCCTCTGGAAAGGAGATGATCAAGATGGATTGGACTGCTGTCCTGCTGAGGTCTTTCCCACAGTGCCTACATGTACCCGGATGCATTGCACATAAGTTTCTGTGTTACCCTCCATAAAACCCACTGTGCTAGTGCCGTGGGACATCATCTCCACCCTCACAAACCTAGCTTAGCCAAGAGAATTAGGATGAGTTTATTGAATACTGTCTTCAGATTAGATTAGATTAGAGAATTAGATTACCTCAACATGGGGACTCACCATGACACGTAGACTGGACTTCTCAGAGTATTAGATGGCCTGCTAGGCTGATGTTTTTTTTCTGGCCAACAAATGACATCAAATATCTCATTTGATGGCCAGGAACCAACAAAAAATCCCCATCACTGCAGGGATGGAGAAATGATAGGGAACTACTGCAGAGGTTTTTTCACATCACAGATAAAGAGTAGGATAGAATTGCTTATTTGGCACATGAGACGTGCTGATGGAACTTATTTGCCGCATTTACCTCATCCTATGGTACAGGAGCAGTGAGTGCAGCCATGGCGTGGCACTCGGAGCAGTTAGGGGGGGTTCAGCGTCTTGCTCAAGAACACCTTGACATGCTTCCTGCAGGGGGTGGGAATCAAACTACCAATCTACTGAATACTAGATGACCGCCCTACCTCCCAAGCTTTTCCTGGCCCTAAGATAGGGTTGAAAATCAGTGAATTTTCCCTTTTAAGGCATTTACATGTATCATAAATGTTATGGGAGATAATCTTGACAATAAAGTATTTCCAATGCATAATGAAACCAATATGTAGCATTTATATTTCTAAAAGACGAGGAAATGACATACGATCTCTATTCCCAAATGGACTTATAAGGGTGGCTCTAAAGCACAGAGCTTCTTACTCACAGTTTTAAGAGTGGGAGGCTGCAGTTTGACAGGAGCAGTGCCTTATTCTTAACCAGATCCAGAGTACGGTTCCCATACAACAGCCAAGCCATGAAATCCTAGCTTAGAACTGTTTGTTTTCGCTGCCTCGGGGCCAATCCGAGGATGAAGATTCCCTCCTCTGTTGCTTTGAAAAGAAAGCAGAAACTCCTGGAGTTGATGTTCGCTCAGTGTGGTGGCAGGGCCAGGCTACAGCAAAGCCAAGGGATAGAGTTGTAGTCTGCTGGCACAGGGCATCTTTTATTCTCACACATCTAACCACACAGGAGAAACTCACTGAGAAAGAATGAATTAATGCATCAATTAATACATTTTGCTCTGCACCTCCAAGCCACTCGATGATGTTTCAAGCCTGGTGTGTAAGACTTAATGGGCACCTTGATATTGTGAGGAAAGTCTCTTATTCTCCTCTATCCCCACTGGAAAAACATCTACAGGCATCCCCTGGAGACTTGTTAGGATAAAATCTTAACCATGGAAGATGCTTACCTTTCACAGGGGATCACATCTTGGTCCTCTGGTTGGGGAAGGGTCTCCCTGCTCATTACAGCATACAGTATGGTTCTAGAACAGCTTATTTCAGGGAGTTAATATGGTCTTTATGCATATTTTATAGGTCTCTACGCTGCTGTTTGTAGCAACGTTGGATGAAAAAGAGAAACGGACATGACAAAAGAATAAATTATGCTTTTTTTTAATTTTCAGATATGAACAAGTACAGTCCCATTGCTCATGGGTTATGAACCACACATTGTCTTTTACAAGATATAACATAAAAATAAAACCTCAGCAATTCACCTTACATACCCACTGATATTGGTGCTAAAGCTTTCTTTTTCTTGATTATCACAGAAAGTGCTTTCCTTAAATAAAGGGTTGTGGAAACTCTGATTTTCATAGATGTTTCTTTTTACACTTTTATTGCAGAGGAGGGCAAAGGTAGGACACTTAAAAGTTCAATTTGGCTTCTTTTGACACGTAACCCATAATGACACACTACTGTAACAGCTACAGTCATTTGAAAATAACATGTGGTTGAGCTACCAATATTGTACAAGGGCAGATTATTGCAAATCAAAACCTGGATGTTGATGCCAAAGCTGTGAGGACATCCCCCCCCTCCTCCTCCTCCTCCTCCTCCTCACCCTACAGGACTACTCTGAGGTATTTTGGACCAAACTCAAACACAGGAACACTCAAATATTGTAACTTACCGGTGAGAGAAGCCTGCTTAAGCCGACAGTTTCCTGTTTGAATACTAGCTGGGTAAATCTTTGTGGGGGAAATTGACATAACATACCCTCTTCTCCTTCACCAGCTATCGCAACAGTGTCTTTGGCCAAGACAGTCAACTTCAGTGGAGCTACTAGGTGGCCTGCAGGTCAATACTGTGGTTCACAGCTCCCAAGATTGAATGTGTTCAAATGCATGTGTAGAGCAAACCTTCCCTGGGTAAATAAAAGGTTAAAGAGACACACACACACACACACGCACACGCACGCACACACACACACACACACACACCATTTTCCATCTGGATATACAGGTTTCAGCACCGGTACTGCATAATGTTTAATGCTTACACTTTTTTGGACCTCAGCTAGAAGATGCTGAAGAAACCTTAACAGTTAAGGTGATTTCATCGAATGCTACCTACTTATCACACAAAAAGGTTTGTACCGTTATCCTCAAATTTATACACACCGTCTCTGCGGATATGGAAAGTGATGGTCTGTCCTCCATGTCATCCACTGGACTGCAATACTGTTGTAGTTGAGAATCCACACAAGATCAAATTCAGTCTATTTCCTCTTCTTTCGTGAATTGAAATGTCCCATCATTTAGTGGTATGGGACTTTCATGAGCCTTGAGCATTTAAGACTTGTTAAATCCCATCGTGTAGTTAAAAAAATGCACAAGGCCTGAATGAAGACACAAGCATTTTTTTAGTTACACTTGTTTTTCTCACACCAGTCTAAATTTGATCATGGATTAAGAATTTTCAGACCGCCACAAGCACATCATCATCATCATCATCATCATTATGATGGCTGTACAGCAAGACGTGCTTGGCAGGTGACTAGACAATTCTTCCCGCTGAGGAAACGTGATTACTTTTTAACCCAAGACTCTCTTGCAAATTTCATCTCCATCTCTTTTCACAACACTCTGAAATAATTGATACTGTTTAAGCAATTACAGGTTGTGTGGAGCATTCGTGGCGAGTGCGTTTTTTTTATCTGAGTGGTTCTTGTCTGATAAACTTGATGAGTTGTTTTATAACTAACTCTAAACCTGCTGAAACCCACAGGCTTCTTCTTAATATTTGATTGATACATGTATTAATATGACAGTATGGCGGACACGTCAGAACATTTGCTCCACTGTTCAAGTTCGATTTGAGCGAGGGGACCAGTTCCCCTCATGGCCATGCACTTTCACTAACCTACCACGTAACCTACCAAAGTGAAAATGGTGTCCATAAGAAACAAGCGCAAAATATTGCTTCATGGTATTTTGTGAAAATTATATAAAAATATCATTTTCTATTTTATACACGTATATTTAAGCCTTGGCTTGTAAATTCCCAATGACGCCACATTCTCTAGTCCATTGACAAAAACCAGAACAAAACCAAAACATAAGTAACCACATTGGACAAACTTTAAACAATGAACTAATGACATTCTCCTCAATTTCTGCTATATACAGTATGTAATGTGCAAATCAATAATTTAAGTTGTGTAAAATTCTCAAATGAAGAGAAAATCAGATTATACACTATAATGTGTGAGTCTATGAGCCAGTCACATAAGAGGGCCACAGGTTGCGCTGCTTGATTGTGTCATTGCCGTCTTTGCTAATAACATCCTTGGCCAGAGTTGAAATGGCTTCTTAGCAACATTTACTCTAACATTCAAATGTTGGTAAGCTTGCCTGCAGCGTAACAGATACACAGAACTGCACAATCACTTTGCTGATTAAAACATTCACATGATAAAGAAAGGAAAGCCAAACGCGACTCGTTTAACCCTGTATTATTTCCACTGCTATCATGTAATTGAAAAGTGCATATTTAGGCTAGGGGGGGTGTGTGTGTGGGTGTAGGCCTTTCCTGCAGTGGCTCAGTGGTAGAGCGCACACTTCAGGGATGCCGAACCAGATGTTGCAGGTTCAAACCCACTGCGGGGTGTCAAGGAAGGGGATCTGGGCTTAGTCTCCGATGCGCCATCTAAGTCCTGGTCCACTCCCACATCATGGGGACTGATCATGACGTGTAAATGGACCTCATAGTCTTTGTTAAGGACCTTGATTTCTAGAATAAGGTGTGGAGCTGCTTGGTTGGAACACAGCCCTGCACCCCCACCGGCCTGTTCTGGATCATGTCGCCCAGCCCCGAGTACGGTTTAAACTGAAACATCAAGACAATCAGCTATAATCTAAATTTGACTCACGGACAGCCAATCAGATTTATTCTAAGCTGTGAGAGTTGATCCTAGAGCTCATAAAGGGCCAATGTAGTTAACGATGGGGTCAGGGGGTGGTGCAGCCTGAGCTCTGAGGAGATGTGGCCAAGCTTTTACTCAAATGTCGCATGTAAGACTTAGTAACTTAGAGGTACACGCTAACAGCTTACACTTATATGATAGGCTCACTTTTTCTGAACCCTTTTCATTAAAATGCTGTTGGGCATCATTTAGAGACGTTCTAATGAAAACGTTGATGGTTTTTTCAGTATTAAGAAACAGTATTTGGTTGGGGTTTTTTTTCTCTGGGCTTCAACACTGTCCAATGGGGCTATGCATTCAAACCTTCCTAAATTACATCTCCCTCTCAAAGCCATGCAGCTCACATTTTATTCACAGAGAGATCTTCATTTGTTTCATGTTTACTTGGAGTAGGTGTTGAGGGGGATCCCCGGTAGCTCAGTGGCAGAGCCAACACATCAGGAAATGACAAGCCATAGAGGGTCTGATCCCACCACGGGGCATCAGGAAGAGCATTCAGCCTTAATACCCCCCATACTCCATCTAGGTCCGTGTCCAACCCCACAAGGGGGGGGGCAAATCAGGACATGTCAAATCGGACCTTAATTCAGAGTGTGTATTGAAAGGTAAAAAAAATCTGATTTAATTTCAAAGACAGAGTACATCCAAACCAGCTCTACTTGGGAGGGCAGGAAGTTGTGAAGCTCAGCTGACCCGTAGCGTTTGCTGCAGCTACGTACTGGACAAACCTGTAGAAAGGCAGCCAATGGTGTCGGTTTAGCAAGAAAAGTGTGTTTGCGGAGTAAAAAAATTAAGTCCAGTTAATTTGATAGAAACCACAGTTTGTGACTACTTTTGCAGTGGAACATGACACGACAGGATCGACTGTTCTGATTGATTTTTGCAGGGTCAAATGATTGCGCAACAGGAGAGTGTCGAAGCCCAGGAAGAAGTTTGAGCAGAGTGGCAGGTTTTTACACGTTGAAATGATCGGTGATATCTCTGTCTATGCCATTCTGAATGACGCCTGACTACCTATTCACAGGGTCCGGGATCAGAAAAACAAAGCCTATGCTTCAACATATAAATGATCAAAGCCTAAATTTCTGAGATATTAGCCGTCAACTTGCAGCCTCCATGCTATTCAGGATATCGTTAAGATATTACTCATAATATGAAGAAAATCAGTTCAAGTAAAGGTGGTCCTTTGGCGATGCAGCACCTATAAATGTGATGAAGACGAGTGGATATTCTGGCCAAGGTTGTTAGCAAACAAAGGAGAGACATGTCTCAGATCAGATGGTCGTTTCCATTTGCAGTAGCCCAGACTCAGACAGTAGTGATGAGACTTTAATCTGAAGTATACTAAAAGATCACCTCTGACTGTTAACCGTCCTGCCCTGTAACCACACTCTGTGCACAACAAAGATATTGTTCAAGTTATTGTTTGAGACCTTGTTCTCTTCTTGACCAACATGAGTTTGTGCCGACCCGGACCTGATAAGACAGGGCTATGCCGGTCTGTGAAACTTCACCTCCCTCTCCCTGCGATTGAGCTCCTCCTTGTAGCAGTAGGAGCAGTAGTTCTCAGTCTCAGGTCGGCCATAGAAGGAGCAGTTCTCCCTTCTGCACCTCCTCTGCTGTAGGCAGTACATGTT
>OMLC01036009.1:0-23215 GCA_900302585.1 Regalecus glesne
GTTTGAGATATAAAAGTAAGACAAGTGTTACATCCAACCCCAGCAGAAAGGTCAAACAGATAGGTAACTGTACCACAGAGGCTGTGGAAGGTGGTAGGTGGTAGTCAACAGTGGCCCTCAGAGGGAAGGAACCGGTTTTACTTAACCTCTGAACCCTCCTTTATGGCTTTTTCCACCAAGAAGACTATAAAAGTTGTTGATTTTTTTGTTTTGGGGGGGTTCCTTTTTGCAGACTCACCACCTCCAGCCCGTTTTTGTGATCTTTACTGGACATTTTGTTCTTTTGCTTATCAACATTCAAGTATCCTCCACTCACTGACACTCTATGTGTAAAGAGCTTAACCATTTATTGTGACTCAACAATAGCCTCCCCCCCAAAAAAAGCCCACTGAGAGGGGCTGGTGTATTATATCACAGCTGGGTTGGTAAGGGTTAGGGATTACCCGTACCAGGCCTTAATTAAGGAGACCTCATCCCCGTTCTTGGAGCCTGGTTTTGACGTGGGTAAAGGGCACCATCTAGTGGTGAAAATCAGTACGTCAGTGACTATGCTGAGATACCGATCGAACCTGCTACCTCCCTGTCGCCAGACGACCACTGTGCCCCCTGAGCAATGCCGCCCCTAGTGATTTAATTATCTATCGATCCGTCATCCATCATCATCCATCTATCTCTCTATTTAATTATTTATCTCGCTTATTTGTTCACTTTTTATATTTACTTATCTATGTACTTATTCATTTGGCCGTCTGTATGTTCATTTACTTACCAACCCCTTGTTTATTTACTTGTATATTTATTTAAATGTATTCCTCAGGAGGTAGGGTGGTCATCTAGTAATCCGAAGATTGGTGGTTCGATCCCCTGCCCCTGCAGAAAAGAACGTCGACGTGTCCTTGAGAAAAACAAAAGAAAAACATCTTGTCAGGCTCAATAATCCAGGTAAACAGTGTCAAAACAGTTCAATCAGGTCATCTGTAGATGTGTTTAAAACCCAACATGAGCACTGAGCTGAGGGAGACCTTCAGTGGAATGTTGAAATGTACTCATGTTTTCTGTTAAACATATGTTCAGATGACCTGATTGAAGTATTTTGACTTTTTTGGACAAGACAGTGGACCCCCTAAGTGGCCCCCAGGTGCTGCACCTGCTCCTATACAATAGGATGGGTTGAATGCTGAGAATGCAAATAGATGAAACAAATAGATAACTACTACCACTACTACTACTAAATGTTCTTCTTGTCCTTCTTCTTCTTGCCTCTCTGGGGCAAGCATTCTGCCCACCGGACTTTGACTTAAAACCTTAATATCCCCCTGTAACCCTGTGCAACCATCTGCATCCATATCGCAAAGAAACATCTCCAAAATAGAACAATCCCTTCTTTCATTGCAGATAACCGTATGTGAGGAAAACCCCACGTGTTTACTAAGCCAGTAGATAACATAACGTAAAGCAAAGGTCAACTTGCACCAAAACCCAGCTGACGACCATGGTATTGAACACAGAGAGAGGTGTGTTTGTGTGTTAACTGGAACTCCACATGATTAATAAGCATTTTGGAGGATTTTCTCCTCTTTCTGCTTCTCCCTCGTTTTGCCTGCATTGGACTAAACGTGAGGGATGTGACGTAAGGCCTCATATGGACCAATCCGCAGACGGCTGGTGAAACAGGAAGTTGTAATGCATCACTCGTAGGGAAGCAGGGCAGTTGTTGTTCTCCCGTCAACCCACTGCGATCACTACGCACCCGAGTTTCTCTTTCTTTACTGAATGTGCGAAATGAAACAAAATTCAAACGTCCCCGCTTTCCTCACCAAGCTGTGGACACTTGTCGAGGATGCCGACACAAATGAATTTATCTGCTGGAGTCAGGTAATGGGTACGAAAAGCTGTACGTCAGTGGAAAGGCTAAGGTTAAGCCAACTACTAGCCTAGATGTTTAGCTTGAAGTTAGCAGGATGAGCACATTAACGCAAAACACAGGCGTGAAAATAGCGATTAGCCATCGGCGTTGCCACTTCATGAGATGTGCTTTCCGTCACACGCAGTGTCTATGTGCAAGCGTTAGCTAAAAGCTAAACATTTGGTTAATTAGCCTTTTTAGAAATCCTTTTGGTTATCTGTTTGTTGGCTAGCAGTCTATCCCCCTTGAATAAACGCCCATTGAATGTTTTATCATAGCCGTTGTAAGGAAAAGTGTGAATGAAATCAATCGTGATCTTATATGTGGTCAGATGAATTTAAACGTCAATCCAGTCACTGTAATATGCAAAGTGTCAGCTTTACTCTCCATTTTGGTCTAAAAGAAGATCATTATTCCTCATTTAACTTAGTCTCACCTCTCATTATTTTCTATATAATTGGTCTGCATGAATATAAGATCAGACTGAAAACTGCATATATGCTATTCAGAATTGAAATCAAAATAAGTTAATAGTTATAATTAACTCGTCAGTGTATCTAGACACTTGTAGATTTCATGTAAGTTGTCGAATGTACATTGTTAAGTGTGGTGCTCAGTGTATTAAAATCAAAATGGCAATTGCAATGGATTATACCTTACCCAATATTTCCCTTCTCTATGCCGATTGATTTCCAGGAGGGCAACAGCTTCCTGGTACTGGATGAGCAGCGCTTTGCAAAGGAGATACTCCCCAAGTTCTTCAAACACAATAATATGGCTAGCTTCATCAGGCAGCTCAACATGTGTATGTGGATATTGCAAATGTCATTTTCTGTCTCTTGCCCCCCCCATCCGACACACACACTTACTTTAATTCTCTTTCTTGATCCCTCACTATTATTCCCTTGCTCTGCCTCATTTTCTCTCTCCATACCTCTATACTTTGTCTCTCTCTTTATTGATGCTATTTTCTTTCTCTCAAATTACTTTTCTGTCCATCTCTTTGTCTACCTGTCTCTGTTTCCATGCTTACATCTTAGATCAAATGTCCAGCTTATATTCTAGCATCTAACAGAGTGTTCCTGGGCTGGCTAGTGGATGGGTATATTTGGCTTGGCGCTGTCAGCTGTGAACATACATAGATGTATTTTAGAGTATCTTTATGTTCTTGCTGTTTTGTGGGATTTATTTCTACCTCAGTTGACTTTTTTTGTGTTTGCAGATGGGTTCCGTAAAGTGATGCACATTGATACGGGTATTGTTAAGCAAGAGAGAGATGGGCCAGTGGAGTTCCAACACCCCTACTTCAAACACGGACAAGATGACTTGCTGGAACACATTAAGAGAAAGGTCAGAATCCAAATTCATCTCAGTCATTTGAAGTTTGTGTGCCTAATAAATGTAACTCATGCTTTTCAAAACAAAAAGGGATTGTGTTTCTGTGTTTTATGCTTCTTTCTATGCTTCAGTTTTAAATACTTGATGAATTCAGACACAACATGTAAACATGGTCTTTTCTAGGTGAAAAATCCATGAATTTCCCTGGATTTTAAAGCCTAGAATGGTTGATAGGCCCCCCTTTTTAGACCATCAAGTCAGGTGTAAATGTTTCCTCAAAAGCCCCCTTTTAATTGCACCGAAGATATCCTTGGATTTGTTACATGTTACAACTTCCTGTTCTAAAATAACAGCCTCATTGTTAACTGTTGTGTCAGCTAGAAAAAGTGACCAGATTTTTCTTTTTTGTTGTTTTTTTGGAATTCAGATTGCCAGATTAGGATATACACTTTTACATCATCATTATAAGATAAGACAAGATAAGATAAGATATTCCTTTATTAGTCCTGCAGGGAGAAATTGCAGTATTATCATTGTTGAGCAGAATCCATTTTCATCAGTTGCATGTTATGGTATTTAATGCACAATAAAATTCACATTTGATTGTAAATATTGCTTCACAAAACTTTGACCTGGGTCGGATTTCAAGATTTTAAGTGTTTCAGGTTGATACAGGAAGAGGATCTTCTGTTGGTCTTTCAAATGTAGGTTCGGTGCATGCTCTTGTCTCAAACTTAAAAGTGCTAGCAAGAATGAGCTCTAATATTCCTATGGTTTTTATCAAGTGTGTTTATTGTAAATAGTGTAGACTGATTGTTGCAGGGTCTGGTGAAATGGTGGCCCTGGGTGACAAAGGTGGTATCATATGTGTATAGGATGGAAGGGTGTTTGTCTTACCACAAATTGAGTCCATTCTCGGCCTATGCTTGATTCCGAGCATATATGTCTCCTTTTGCTTTGAGCAATGGCCTACTTAGCTACCAGCTTGGTTTCTGCATGGAGAACGTTGTCATAGTTATAATCTCTAGGGAACCGCAAGATGGAGAAACAAATGCTGTAGGTAATGCTCCAGCAATGCACTCAAGATCAACTGACTATTCGATCAAATCAGGAATTCGTGTAATAAAGAACAGATCATCAAAACAACGAGGGTGAAATAATACTGGATGGCTCTGAATAGATTCATGGTTGGATATGTAATCAAATTGGTCACAGTCTGGAGCCCTTTCATGTTCTATTCACACATTGATCCATTTAACTGAAGGGGCCAAAAGTGTGTCATGAAAATAAAGTTTTTAAATAATTGAACTTTGAGACCATAATGAGGTATTGTTGGTTTTGTCGCTTGCAGGTTTCAAATGCCCGTCCTGAGGACAATAAGATCAGACAGGAGGATTTGACCAAGATCCTAGCCACTGTCCAGAACATTCATGGCAAGCAGGAGACTGTGGAAGCCAGGCTGGCCTCACTTAAAAGGTAGACATAATACTTAAAAAGGCATAATTCCAGCTCTTTTAAGACTATCAGGCTTGTGGAAGAAATGAAGATAAAACCTAAGTCATCTGAAAATTTAAATAAAAACATATTTGCCAAAGGTAATGTGTTGTTTACCTGGGAGAGAGATGGCACTAGGATGCACTATGGGAAGGAGGCGAGCTGGCAGGTGCAGTGTGATACTCGAGGCAATGTTCTGCTGAGAAACCTTGGTTCCCGGCATTCTTGTGGAAGTTACTTTGGCATGTAATACCTACCTAAACATTGTTGCAGACCATGTATAATTCTTCATGGGAACAGTATTCCCTGATGGCTGTGGCCTCTTTTAGCAGGATAAGTCACCCTGCCACATTTGCAAAAATGGCTAAGGATCCCTTGAGGAACATGATGTGAGTTCAAGGTGTTGTCTTGACCTCAAAATTCCGCAGATCCCAATTCAATCAAACTTCTGTGGGATAGGCTGGAAAAACAACTCCGATCAATGCAGGTCTCACATTACAACTCACAGGACTTCAACGATCTGCAAACATCTTGGCACCAAATACCACAGGTCACCTTCAGAGTTTTTCTGAAGTCCATATCGCAACAGTTTAGGGCTGTTTTGGTGACATGGGGGAGTACACAATATTTGGCAGGTATTTTTAACGTTTTGATTGATTGTTTTAATAGTCTTCTTTGCTTTGTTTTTCCAGGGAGAATGAAGGACTGTGGAGGGAAGTGTCAGATCTGAGACAAAAACATGTCAACCAACAACAACTCATCAAGAAGGCATGTTTTTTTCCATGTAGTATCTGTCGCCTTAAATATTTCCCTATCTGAAAAATTGTGTGTCCGTTTTCAGTATGCAAAAGCATTGATATTAGCACAAGGGTTATAACCCTAATACTAATGTATGGTTAATACATGTTATGCTTATTCAAGCTTTTCTTTGTTATTTCAGCTGATACATTTCCTGGTCACATTGGTACAGAACAATCGCATTCTGAATCTAAAACGTAAAAGGTAAGATGTGATATTTGGAAAATATGTGCTGCCTTTACATTTAACATTATCAAGTTACTGTCCGTAAAGTTTGTTTCTGTTAAACTTAGTAACATGGTGATGTGTGTTAGTTTCATCAGTATTTGAGCCATCCAAATTCCATAAACTTTGTAGAAGTCAAACAGTTGCCCTGCTGTTACATCAGCATCCTTCCAGTTGGCAAACAAAAGAGAAATCATGGTTGAAGTTCTCAAATATAGTTGCTCTCCATTATGAAATTTAAAAAGGGATTTTAAAACTATATTCCATCCATCCATCCATTATCAACGACTTATCCAAAGTTGGGTCACAGGGCCATGCTGAAGCCTATCCTAGTGCTCATTGGACAAAGGCAGGGAAAACCCCTGGACGGCTCACAATTCTATCTTAGGGTGAGCATGGGTGATTAAAGGCCGGATATTCTTTCTGATGCCCTAAGGTGGGTTCGAACCCGCTGCCTGAAGCCCACAATCTACCCCTGAGTTATCACTGACCCATATATATGTAATGCATGATGATAATGTGGCAGGTGGGAAACATAACTTCAATTAAAAAAATATGTAGAAATGGCTCATGCTTTAAATACCCAAATGTGTGTGAAATCTCAATGATGCTGAGTGCCGGTGTATGAAAGGAGTGCTAAGTGATTGCAAAACAGTTGTCCGCTGAGTAACAATGGAAATCCAGATCTCAAGGGAAATTATTCATGTTCTGATTGTCATTTTCCTCTATTTTCACCAGGCCAATCCTCATGAACAGCAATGGAAAGAAGTCTAAGTACATCCACCAGATCTTTGATGACAACGTGTGTGTGGAACAGGTGAGTGCATAGCAATAACTAGTCACATGCATGTCTCTTGTTACTGTTGACAGTATATTAGGACAGAGGGTGGAAAAATAGCAGAAACACCCAACAGTAGGAATATGTGAGCATCTTTGTAACGAATTAAAGTCATCCATGCCCTTCAGAGCAGCTTTAATCTTTCTTGGAGTACTTCTTGGTTCACCTCTTTTTGTGATTCTTGGAGTACAGTTGTAAAATTTCTGGACATTGTTTAGTGGAATGTTGGACTATTCTTCTGGTGAGGAAGCCTCCAGGTCTTCGAGAGATGGAGATAGAAATCTGCTGTGCATTCTTCACAACAGGTATAGCTGTAGTAAAATGCATTTCTGGAAAAAATAAAAATGTAAGTAATACTACGTATACATACTGTTTTATGTAATAGCTGAGAAGATCTCTGCTATCATGTCTTCTTTCCAGAAAATGTGTATCTTTTCGCATTGCACATACAATGCCATAGGGTAACTCTTGAAATTGAATCATGTGGAAAATCGCAGTTTTCTTTATTCAATGTAACTGGAGTGCTATATATCTGCATCAACCAGTAATACTGCAGAAGTTTTAGGTGATTGTTGCCTGTTTGTTTTTGGCCCTTTGTCTATTCTTATCAACAAATTGTGAAAACTAGAGATGGTCTCTAGAATTTATGTATTCCTGTGTTTTGTTGATGTCTTCAAAAATGAGAGTAACATCAGGGAAAAGGGTTTGCGCAATATGGTATTAGTGGTCCAATAAATTGTTCTCACATTCCTCAGTCAAAATATCACCATCCAGGGCAATTGCGAGAACTACTAACTTGTATGAGATGGCTGCCCATATTAGTCCAAATCTCCTGAGAGGGGAAACGTTCTCTCACACACATGTTGGATTGAAGGCATCTTTTGAAGTTTTTTACTGATTCAGTTTAATTGTTTAGGTCTTAGTTGTGAGCATTTAAGCAACTTTTCCTGTTAGTTGTCTGTCTGGCCATCTTTTTCTGTCAGTGAGCCTTGACTTTGCCTTCATTGGGCCTCTTCTTTTGGTTGCTTGTGCCCAGTAGATAAAACAGATTGTCTAGCGATCGGAAGGTCACTGGTTTGATTCCCGGCTCCTTCTGAAAGCATATTGAAGTGTCCTTTGGCAAGCAAATGTTGAGTATTAGTTGCACATTCAAACTGATTTACATCCGACTCAATAGAATTTGGGTGTGTAGTTACCCTAGCAATAATGATTCAGTTAGATCAGCCTCCATCTTTTCCATATGATATGTTTCTGTCCACCTCTGTATTACAGGCCTGCCCAAACTATCAGTCTTTTTTTATCTGTCTAACAAACACATGTCTGGAGTTCTTTCTCTCCAAATGACGCTGAGGCAGACAGGTTCACTCGTGCTAAAGAGGAGTCTCTCTCCAACGAATGGAGGTCAGATTGTAAGAGTGACCATGCTTTGTACTGTGTGGAGTCTCGTCTCAGTGGGATAAGGACACAGATCTTTTCACTCATGTTTGGTTTGTAGGGTTTTTTTCTGTTCTATAAGGGAAATGTTTCTATCGTGTAACTCCATGCTTTTATTTTTCCATTCCTCTCCTAGTCATCTGTCAACAGCCTGAACACCGTGAAGGGTTCGGAGCTGTCCGATGACATCGTCATCTGCAACGTGACAGATGAGGATGCTGAGATGGCTACTGAGCTCACAGAGAGCCCCTCCAGAGTCCAGGACCAAAGGTAAGAGACTAGTAATCTCATTAATTGCTTTGTCACTTGGTTAAATTTAAGGATTGGTGCTGAAACCATCCCTTTCTTTCCACCTTAGTATGATTGAGGACTTGTTAAGTATAAGTTAAGTATAAGAGGACTGTTAAATTGTAGGGTCGATGGGGCCATTTGAGGCCATTTGCTGCATGTCATTCCATCTCTCCCCCCTATCTTCCCCATCTCTCTTTTGAATAGTCTATCAAATAAAGGTGGGAAATGCCATTAAAAAAGTCCCAGATCAATAACGATGCCCATCCTTAGTCACATCAGCATCATGCTTGTGTCATGTGTCCATCTTGGTAGGGCACATTTCTAGAAATATTTCAGTGCATGGCCTAAACCGCACTTTCAACAAGCTGGAACCAGGCTTGTTACAGTGGCAGTCTATATGATTGCATACGGTACCGAAGCAGTGCCTGGATATCATCAATGCAGGTCATTTACTATTTCAGAATAAAATTGCTTCATGCTGGGATGTTGATGACTAGATTGAGTGATCAACGTTGTGGAATAACACACTTAATCAGCTGACTGTCAATCAACAACAGTGTAAAAGCAGAGGTGTCACTATCAAATTATAACCTCAGGTTGATTACAGTCCCCCACAAGCAGAGGCCCCTTAAAACTTTGAGGGTCATTTTAAGACATGATGGGGAAGGATTTGGGGTACATCTTAACAAGGACAACCTCTCCTATTAACCATATTGAGAGGAGCCATGCTGCTGTAGAAAATGGTACCATCATGACAAGTTAAACGGGAACCTACCAAACTCACTGTATCCAAGTTGAATAATCAAAACATATGGCTGTTCTGTACTGACTTAATATATTAATGGAGAACTTGTATCGCCTGCACTTATTTACTTCACTCCTTTCTCTTTATTTTCATCCCCTCTCAGTGACTTGGAAATTGTGGAAGTAGAATTGGAGAATTGCTCAGTTCTACCAGCTGAGGCTGAGGTCAGCACGACCTTCACAGATGACATGAAACAAACGGACCCTAGCGAGTTAATAGAACTTGAGGAAAACCAGAGGAGCACTTTTTCAGACAGTAGCCTACCTACCAGTAGTGCCCTACAGCTGAACAAGCCTTCAGGACTGAGTCTAGAGGATCCTATGAAATTGATGGACTCAATACTCAATGAAAATGGGGCCATCTCTCAGAACATTAACCTGCTTGGAAAGTAAGTTACATGTTTAATTGTCAATGTGCTGAAACCATGGCTCTTACTTTATTAGCCTAGTGCGCATTTTAGCCTGAAGATTTTCTCCCTCAAACCTACTGTGTGAGAGGGTTTTGTTGTTTTGGTGAATTTATCATCATGGTGATCAGTTTTACCATCAGAGGGAAAAAAAAGTTTTCAGCTCAACAATGTTTTTAAATCTTTGAGTACCTCATTATTAAGCACAGAGAAGAGGGGATAGTGAGGAAGGGGAA
The DNA here is from genome assembly GCA_900302585.1 of Regalecus glesne. Taxonomy (NCBI): domain Eukaryota; kingdom Metazoa; phylum Chordata; class Actinopteri; order Lampriformes; family Regalecidae; genus Regalecus; species Regalecus glesne. The sequence goes on from OMLC01036009.1 coordinate 9,772, forward strand.
GACAATGCTTATTCTTATTTCAAACTCATAGCATTTGAATAAACATTGGCTTCCAGTTGGTGTCATTTTTATGTCGTTATTTATATTCTTTTTAAAAGAAATTTGAGTACTTTTAATTATTGTTCCATTGCTGAATCATTTTGGAAATGAACATATCTCTGATTCTGTCTGCCTGAAGGTGGGGATCTTATCAGGAATGACCCTGTAAAGTTCAACCTCATACCAATAATGGTTGCCTAGCTCACCAAAGGCTGATTAATGATAAAACCAAGAACAGAGTTTTTGTTTTATTGTTGTTTTTTTTCTATGACAATTAAGGTTGTATATGTCTATATGTATGTTTGTGTTTCTATAGGATGGAGCTGATGGACTATCTTGACAGCATTGATTGTAGTTTGGAGGATTTCCAGGCCATGCTTTATGGGAAACATTTCAGCATTGACTCAGATGTCGAAGAGGTAACACACCATTGGTGCACACTTAACCATACTAGAATAAACAAAATTGATAGCAATTTCACACAGTCAAAGCCGAATTAGAGTCAGATAAACAAATTCAGCATTTCTTTTATTTGAAACAAGCGATATCCGCTGGTCACCTACCCCGAGCTTTCAAGGTACCACGTGAATGTGTCTTATCATTGAAATGTCCAGTATGATAATCACGATGCACATTGACATTACCTTGACTTAGTGAATATAGGCTCCATGCAAAGTGATGACGTACATCCCTGCATGAGTGAAGGAGGCCATGTAATCGTCATTCACAATTGAAGCCAAGTTCTGCTGATTCTAATCAGTCAACCTCGAGCTGAAATTGAATATTTTTGTTACCTTGTTCAAGATTTGTGCTGTTTCTGTGAAATCAGGTACCAAAATAAAGTCTGGACGTTCTTCATTGACTTTTTCCCTAATTCCAACTCTGTGGGTCAGACATGTCTCTTCTGACTTAAATGATGTGGTTGTTTTGATCTTATCAGTTTAATGTTGGTCTTTGTGTTATATGCAAGGAGAGCACGGCATCCAAAGAAAACACAGCACAGCTGAACAGAGGCAGGGCAGCGGAGGACAACACAGGTGAGTGGACTCTTTTCAGATACATGGCTACACTCACCTCGGACATGGCTGACCGGAAAGGTGTTAAGGGAAATCCACCAGGGATAAATTAAGGGAGAAAAAAAAAGAATCGGACAAAAAATGACCACATAAGAAAGCTAATGTTGACCTGTGGAACATTATGTCTAATCTCCAGACTGTCAAACTTTCCTATTCTGTCTTAAAGATTTTCTGGGGCGTTTTCCGCTTTTATTTGATAGGACAGTTGAGAGAGAGAGAGGGGACAGGTAGAGGAGATGAAATGAACCAAAGAGCTCAGGTCAGATTTGTACTCTGGCTACTGTGATAAGGAATCGACCATATGTGGTACACATTTACAACATGAGCCATTTGGGAACCCCAAAAAAGTACTGCCTGAAACGCTTCTTTTGTAGTGCAGCACATTCCTCTGTTACTTATCCACCTCACTATGTAACATATTCTCCTAATGCCCGTGTAGCTGCTAGTTTGGGGCACCATGCACACCTCAACACCTGCAAGAGGATGAGGTAGTGCTCACATGGACTGACTGATATCCCTTGGGAGGCTTTTGGAAGTTGACCAATCAGAAGACAGCAGTAGGCTTTAGGGTAGAGGGGGGTTAAAGAGGGATGACTACATCAACCTAAAACGACTTGTTTTAGACAGAGGATGAAGTGAGGGATCGCATAAAGGGCCAGGATAAGAGGATAAGATAAACCAGGTTTTGTTTTTGGTTTTGTTTTTTGGGGTTTTAATTGAATCATGCAAAACTAATCTAGTGCAGCACTAGAATGAAAATATAAAGCTAGAATGAGAATGATATGCCTTCTTTAATAAATGCAAATGAGAAACAGCCAAGTTTCCATCCAAGTATTTTCATGCTACTGAGGTCCATTTTTAACATTTGCCATGATTAGTCCCCATCTTGTGGTGGGTGGGCACAGATATAAATGGAGCATTGGAGATAAAGGCCAAATGCTCTGTGGTGGGTTCGAACACTCAGGGTCTAATGACAGATGAAGATCAGAATTAATGAAATTCTTACGTATTCAAACTATGGTCGTGACATTTAAAATCTCACTCTACCAATCTTCTTTTTATGTCCAATTCCATCTTGTATTCTCTCCAGACAAGCAGTTGATCCAATACACCTCCTGCCCTCTGCTGGCTTTCCTTGATGGTTACACCTCAATCACTGAGCTGGATTTAAGCAGCCCCACTTCAGCCCACGCCAGCCCTTCAACCACTTCAACCTCCACTGCGTTATTAGGAGCAGAACCCCCCGCAGACCTTCTGGAGAGCTCTCTGGAGTCACAGGAACCCCACCGCAGCTCCTTAATCAGACTAGAGCCCCTCACAGAGGCTGAGGCCAGTGAGGAGACACTCTTCTACCTCTGTGAACTTGCTCCTGACGGTTATGGCATGGATGTAACTGAGTGAGGTAGAAGTCCGGGGGGGCTGTTGTTGCTCTTGCTGGCCCAGCAGTTCTAAAGTTTTTCGGGGGGCTAGAAGAGCGGGTAAACAACCTTTCCACTTACAGGCAACAGCTGGAAGAATTTGTTAGGATATTCCTGATTCCCACCCTTAAGAGAGAGAAATGTCATCATTATTCATCACTCCTTTTGGCTGAGGTGTGTGTTTTGCAGGAGAAGCACACATTCATTTCATAGTTGTGAAAAAGCAATAGGCTGGTTTAAGCACAGGCCATAGAATATCTTCCATGTGTTTTTTCCGTTCCTTTATTTCTGTTTCTTATGAGGGTGTTGAAGGTCAAAAAGGAAGAGAAGATTAACACTTTGGATAAAGTTGTGAACCGATGCTGATTGAATAAGATCCGCTGATCAATACAAATTCACTATCGACGTCAGAAAGGGGCTTAGAGAAGACAACTTGGTAAAGCTACTTCGTGCGACTCTCAACAGAACCTTTATATATACTCATAAAATCTATTTATTGTGATTTTTGTTCATCTTTTGATACATCCCTGTTCATACTGTTTGTGAGAGATTTTCTTTCCTCACTTTATTTGATCAGCTGTTGTGTTCAGACATAGGCTGTGTGACTATAGAAGAAGCTGTATTTAGTCTGAGAGTGTTTTGAGACTTGGACAAAAACAGGCCTGCAAGAAAGGATTGTTTTTTGATACGTCTGTTGGGTTATGACAATTCTGTTCCTACGAATGCTGTTTATAAGGTTTGATGTTTTTTTGCTCGATTTGTCAGCTTAATTCCCAGACATGTCAGAAGCCTCAGAAATGTCCAAACTAATGCTTAAATTGCACTTTTAGCTTAGCGAAATACCAATTTCACTAAGCAAGTTTACTGGCTGAGATATCAAGTGATGCACCCAACAAACATCATGCGGTGATTTTTAAAAAAGAAAGCTAGAAAACTCACTATAAATATACAGAGAGATTAAAACCTTGAGAGATTTAAACAATGCAAATGATACAAACATTTGTTTGAAATGCACAGATACTCCACCTAACACAACTGACAATGAAACTCAGGCTAATTCTAGTTTTGGATATGCAGAAGTGTTGCAGTAGGATGACAGAAAACCCAGAGCTGCCTGGACAGCCTGTACACAGAGCATAGTGAGACAAAAACGGTCTGAGCTACGTTGTGCATGTGCTGAACAAAATCATATACAGTGCTTTATAACTGGCTGTTATGGGACCAAGAAGCACTGCCTAGAAGAGCCATGGTATTATGTTCGTGCTCTATCATTTGTCCACACACAGGCAAATATACACACTTAATGTGTATGTGCATATGCATGATTCCTTCATTACACAGGCCCACTGGTGGCCCTATGTATTCACTCCAGGACCAGCTATAAGGCCACTGTTCAGCAATCTATCAAACATATAAACCTATTGACTGCAAACATGTTATTTTGTAGCTTCACTCTGGATTCTTTTTTTTTTACCTCTGCACACAGCAAATAGGTGGTGTTAATGGTGTCTAGATGGTCAACCATAATTACAGTATACTTGGTTGTAGAGTCAATCTACCCATTCCCCAGTGACCCTTTGACTTGAATTTAAATGAATGCATTGATTTATTGATTCCTGGCAAATCCTTCGATTAAAGAAGGACGGTTTTGACATAGCGGCCACACAGCTGCTTACCTCATGCAAGCCAAAAACAGAAAACAGCGTACTAGCCTGTCTTGTCTGGTGTTTGTGGCACAGAACAAATTATGTTCATTTCCTAATTTTCCCACCTGTTTCTACGTATGAACTGCGAGTGTTCAAAAGGGTGGCATAGCTCAGGGGGCAGTCATTTAGTAGTCAGAAGATCGGTGGTTCTATCCCCGGTTCCTTCAGAAAGGGTGTCAAAGTGTCCTTGAGCAAGACACTGAACTTCTGTTTGGAACGAGAGGGGGAAGATTAGCCTAGTGGCTAAATCTGGCATATTTAAAAAAGAAAAGGATTCCCTTATCAGTCCCACAAGGGGAAATTTGGATTTCTCTGCATTTTTGACCCAACCTATTGTATAGGAGCAGTGAGCTGCCAACATATGGCGCTCGGGGAGCAGTTAGGGGTTCAGTGTCTTGCTCAAGGACGCCTCGACATGCTATATGCAGGACCGGGGATCGAACCTGCAACCGTCCGATTGCCAGACGACCGCTCTACCCACTGAGCTATGCCGCGGGGGCTCATTCATTCTGGATCTTCACTAATCTGCACTGCCCCTATAATAAACAGATTCTATTCATCATGCACTGATTTTCCCCAAAGGCTTGTTGGAGGACCCTTCTGTCAAGGGTCGTTTTTTTGGTCCAACATTTTAAATCAACCGTTCAACCCTAGCAGATCTAAACAAATAACATTTCTCATCTCCATGTTGAGGACCTTGCCCTCGGATACACGGTGACTTCCGCTGGACCAACCAGCACAGGCTAGTTCATGATAGCCATAAGCGACGTACTGATGTTGACATGTTGGTGTTCAGTTTGTCAGAGGATCTTCATGTATTCGAAAAGGGAATTGTTAAGTTGTTTTTTCCTCTATGGATTGGGTTCTGTATAAGTCGGTATATATCATTTCAAGAATGAAGTGAGGCCATTATCTTTTGGTTGTTGTTTTATTCCCCCAGAACATAAGTGCCTGCATTATATTACCGTTCCTTTATGTAGAAGCACTCCGTTTAGACATTCGGATCCTGCATTTATGGTCGTCTGGCGTGCGTTATTGCCGACTTCTCAAACAAGACTTCTGTGACTTTTGCCTTTATTCCTGTGAGCTTTCTGTCATTGTTACAAGCCTTGCAATAACAAATAAAGGAAATGTCTAAGTGCTCTAAGTTTCCGTCATCTGGTGTCGGTGTTCTACCAGAATCCAAATTTGTTTATAGGCTATGCAGGTTTCCACATAACATGCAGTCTGACCTCTGTTTCACGGCTCTCATAGGTACTACACAGAATGAAAATACAACAATCTTCAGATTTATACACAAGGTTTGACCATGCACAGCTCACAATGGGTGCAGAGAATTTATCAGAGATGTTGACATAAATGTTGGGTTACTTGCATACATGGCTGAGGTAGATGGACATGACAGCATACCAGTATACGTACAGTATATATAAGATGTGTGGCTGGAATTGGACAATGTTAAGTGTTCATTTGAATGACGGCTGTTGAAAGAAACTTTTTTACAGGTTTGTTTTGGCGTAGGGTGCTCTGTAGCGCCTGCCAGAGGGGAGGAGGTGGAACAGGATGGGTCTGCAGTGATGCTGACTGCCTGTTTTCCGACTTTAGAGATGTGGAAGTCTTGAATCGTGGGCTGGTTGGAGCCACTATCTTTCTCTCCAGACCTGTCTGCTTAAGTCTGCCCTATTTGGTGGTTGATCCAAATCAGACATTGATGGATGTGCAGAGGACAGAGTGGAATATTGGAGTGTAGAATTGAATCTGCAGCTCCTGAGGCAGATCGAACTTCCTGAGCTGATGAAGAAAGTTCATTCCCTGCTAGGCCTTTTTAATGAGAGCGCCTGTGTTGGGTCTCCATCTTATATCCTGGGAGATTTTGAAGCCCAGACACTTGTAGGTTTTCACCACAGACACTATATTGTTGAGTATGGTGAGAGGGGGACAGCATTTGATAACACTAAGACCTATCCATCCCTCCCTACGTTGCAATCCTCTGGCAGACAAGACACGAAGTCGCACTTCATAATTCATTTCAAGTTTATTAGATCAGTTACAATGCACTTTAACGTGACAAAACACATGTCTGGGGTAAAAGGAAGGGTAAGAAACCAAGTTAATATGAGTGACTATACATGTCTGGTTAGTCTGTCAGGACACACTACAAAAGTCTAACTGCAGACCTCCACAAATGCTCTTTTACAGATACACACTCCAGTGCAAATAACAAATTAACACAAAATATTTTAAATACTTAACCTGTTTGACTCACTTTTGCTGTGTGGAATCAGCTCTGTGGGATATTACAGGGTAAAAAAAATAGCAAGCACAGCTTAAATACAAAATGGCGGACATTCATATCATGCAGAAAACTAGCTTACATCTCCCAAGATGACCATGCTTGGTGATGCTAATATTTAATTAACTAAACCACTAACTTGCCTAGTCTCTAGTCCTAAAATGTCATGGCTAGTATCAAGCCTATACACGAAGGAAAGCAAAATGTGTCAGCCAGGATGAGATTGAATAGCAGATAAATTTCTATCACCATATTTTATAGATTATCACATCTTCAGAATAGAACCTCAGCTATGTTTACAACCCAGAACCTCCATATTAAACAGACCACAAATTACCTGATGATATCCTTCTCCTTTTCCTAAACACTGTCGAATAACAGCTTCAGCATAAGCCACCATCATCTTTTGTACACATCTTAACATAAAAGCATGCAGGTCTTTTGCATATAAAAAAGTTAAATCATACATGTCAGGACAGATCACCAACTAACTATGCACAAACTATTTACAATACCAATAGCATGGATCTCCAGTACAGGAGATTGATGATGAGTAACCACTGTGGCACTTAAGCAAATGGTGAAGACCGTTTAAGTTAAAATCAGGGTTGAGGAACATTTAGGCAACACCGCAGGTGGATAAGTACCACGATAAGCCAATTGGTTGATTTTTTTTTTGGAGGGCAGGGTTTCATCCGATTAATTTCTATCTTCTACCTCTACATTTTTTTAAAACAAAAATTAACAGATAATGAGCAGATAACCTCGATTGTACAGCCGAAGGTGTCCGGAGTTTTTCAGTCAAAGTCTCTGTTGACCAGGACCAGTGGGGCCACCAGAGTCCAGACGTAGAGGGCAATACAGAGCCAGCTAGAGGAGATTTTCACCCACACGGACGGCCATTTGCTGGTCATTGTCTCATAGGTGGCGTCAGGACTGTGGGTGGGATAAAAAGGGTATATTAAAACTAGAAGGAGTTAAATGAATTGTAAATAATGTGACTTCTGAAGAGGAGTGAGTTACTAGCTCTGACAAAAAATCATTCAGAAGGATTACGAAACTACTGAAACAATAAGAGGTCTAAATCCCAAGAATCATTTGTTTGACAATGGCATCAGCACATTAGTCAGTGGGACATCAGGACGAGCTAGGGAAATCAACAGAGACAGAAACACTGGAGGTCAAACCTACCTGTACCAGTTGGTGAGGGTCATCATGATGTAGAGTGAGGCCAGGAAGAGCATGAAGTGGAAGAAGGAGTAGGAGTAGGTGACCCCATCCTTTTCATTGTCTAGGGCATGGTTCATGCCATCTCCACCCTCTTTAAAGTCCTCAGAGTGGGGCCCATCCTCGATCAGTGCTGACTCATCACTGGTCAGGGTCAGCTTGTTCACCTGGGCATTGGATGAGTTGCGGATGCTGGCAGAAAAATTAAGAGAGTGATGATGGTGCCAGTGACCGATAATAAAACACAGTGATCAAGATTTCAAACAGAAGATGTATGGGTTCAAGGCAAAAATGCCTTTGTCATACTTTATCTCAAATGCTAAGGCTACATAGATTCTAGGATATTGCTTCCTCACCTGGAGTAGAGGACACACATGAGGAAAAGGATCAATCCCACAATGCCCTGTGCATCCCACCACTGGACGACGTGGTCTGGGCTAACAGGACTGGTACTGTTCAGGCCAATGATACCCAGAAGGCTCGGGTTGCAATTCCTGTCTGTGAAACGGGAGTCAGCTATTATTATGGCTTCTTTTAGAAAGCCTAAATAAGTGATTCTAATAAATTGTACAGCTGACATAGGTTTCTCCTCTGTGAGGTAAAGAAGGTGACCAGAAGTGTCTATTATGTATGTTTAAACATAAATCAATGAATAGTTTAATTTCATATCAAAATGTTTGATTTCCAAATACCATTTATTTATTCAATGGGCCAAGAAAAAAGTATTGCTCATTTTAAGAGGTAACTGATACAAAGCTGCTCAACCAAAAGCCTTTTAATCATCTTAATACGTCTAAAGATATAATGGAAAGGTATGGTCAGCATTAGTAGTTAATGTGGAAGTTGGAATAAGGTAGCTACAGGAGTGGCAGTGAAAGGTGAGGCTTGCAGCATGCTGAGAACCAAAATTCCCTTCATCCCAGCATGAAACTGTCAGAAAGCACTCTTTCTAAGGGTCAGACTAGAGAGCTCTGCATCTGAGAATTTCTCTTGACTTTCAAACGTTGACATTTCAGATGCACACCCACTCTCCACAGCACTTGTCTGGATGCACTCCTGTGTGAAGATAAGCCCCTCTTTCATAGACTCAAATTTGATTCAGTTGGCTCTTTGCACAACAACCCCCACCTCCAAATAGACCCCTTACCACTCGGCATGAAGAGCCTAAAAGAAAAGCTGCCTGTGTTTGCCCATGTCCATCTTTTTCCACATCGATATTACAAAGAAAATACTCTAGAAATCCTTAAATTCAGTGGAGGATCAAACAGGCTGTTCTTTGCAGCACAATAAATGGCTTTAGTTATTAAATGACTTTTCAGAACATCATATGAACCTGTTTGTTTGCTGAATGACTTAGATTACTTAGTCTTTGTGAATGCAGGGGCCAATCTCACTCCAGCTAACTCGAATTTACCATCATGTTAGCAACTATATGGAAGAGTAGATTTGATCTATTATCAGAATGGCAGACATCACAGTTTGAAACATACATCCAGGCCCCTAGAACTTCCTCTTTACCTTGTCTAGACAGTATGAAAGGATGTATCAGTTGACTTCTTCTATTAAAGATCTATTAAGGGATGTTTTCATTGTGACACTGGATAGGTCAAAGTCAGCTTACCAGGTTCGTTGGTCATGGCAGACCAGGTGAGGTACATGGTGTAGAGGGTGACCAGAGAGGACTGCAGCAACCCTGATCTGGGCTGGGACTCCTTCAGATAAACCAAACAAAAAAGACTTAGAGAGAGAGACAAAGAAATTAACTGTGGATGAAACATTGCTACTGTTACCCTTCTGTTACACCGTGATTGATTGTAAATAGAAGAATTTAACTTTGTATGCCTCAGAGCCATGAGTTGAGTTAAGAAAGGCCGCTGGTATTTACCTGGATTTGAGGCAGGATAGAGATGACAGAGGCACTAATGCACAACAGCATGTTGACACTGATGAAGACCTTGTTCTCTGTGCAACCATCGGAGTGGGTGTAGTACAAGTAGAACATCACCAAGGAGACCAGAGACAACAAGTAGTTCACAGTGGTGGCAGACAGAAGAGCTGTGGGAAGATAGGCTCAAAGTTCATTCTGGTTACGGGTTTAGACCAGCATTTGTAAAAATCAAGGTTGAAAAAAGAAATGACTCCAAAGAACAGGTTCAAAACCAGATCTCTTTTAAAACACACACATCACATACCTGCATACCAGCACCGAGAGTTACCCTCTTCCATCTTCTCAACCCAGGACTCATTCCAGGAATGGGCAAAATCAATCAGTAACACAAGCTGAATCAGAATGAAGCAGAAGGCCCCAGCCATACCCACATAGAACCAGACTGTGGGAGAAATTAGGGTAAAAATTGGTTCATGGAGATGTGCTGCCAACCCATTTATTTTCAAATAAGTTTATGGAAGAAACATGGAAAAACTGCCATTCTTCAAAATGATTGAGCACCATGCTTCAGCCCATTTGAGGAGATTAACAAAGTAAATCATTCCTTTTATACTATAGGAATCTCATACACTTCTATAATTCAAATTGTTTTAAGCTGCAAGACCAACATTCTGAAAAAAAAGTAGAACAGCAATTACCTATAGTGAAGGGACCTTCTGGGATAAAAAAGGCACCGACGGTGATGGCAGTTGCTGCAGCGAACTTGAAGAACCAGAATCTGAAAAAAAGAGATGAATAAGTTCAGTTGTGACCTTGCCTATCCCGCTATCATAACAGAATATAGTTAATATAACTCCATCAAATAATTAGATGTCCTGAGTAGACTCACAGATAATCCAAACATATGGCTTGGCAAAGTATCCAACAGTGGGGTATGAGGGCAACACAGGCATACCCTTCTTGATACTTCCCATCACGTCCAGCAGTATCTAATCTAGAGTATCTTTTAATAAGTTCTCTGGCACACGGCTATGTAATGTAGTGAGCTCAAGTATGACTTGGCTAAGCCTCTTAAGAGGTCGGACTTGACTTAAAAGCATTTCTGAAGCCTACAGATCAATAATGCATGCCTCAATGATCTCTTTGTGCAGTGCTTCTTCTATACATTTTACATTTTAGTCATTTAGGAGACGCTTTTATCCCAAGCGACTTACAGGTGTTCTTTACAATTACTCTGAATGATAGCAATATAATCAATTATATCACTCACATTTAACTACAGATCAAGCACCAAGTTTGGATCCAGACTTGTGGTTATCTTACCCGTTGTGTAAGGCAGCTCGTGGGTCCTGGCTACTCTTGACTTTGATCATGAGCAGAGAGAACAGCAGGAAGAACATTGCCATGCCAAAACAGATGCGATACACAGCTTTGTAGCCAACCAGAACATCACAGTTCACATGACCCTCCACTACAGGAATGGATGAGCCCATGCCTCCCTCGCAGAATCCTGGAATCTACAGGAGAGGAGAGCCACAGCACAACAGGTAAACCAAAGTGAATGATAATGTTGTTGCTCTTCAAGGATAAGTATCTTTCATGGCTTTCAAGAAACCCGTCATCGCTGCTGCTTTCATGCATATTATATCAAAATGTTGATGAATTTCTTGCAGTAGCCCCTCCTATAGCCACTGATGTCAGTCATTCTAACTTTTGGATCAACAATTTTGAGGAATCATGCCAGTGCCAGCTTTTGGAACAGCTTCTAGAAATGCTTGGAACAGCTTCTAGATTAGGCCCTGGCATAACGTCTATGGAAAAGGGCCACCAGTAAAAAGCATCGATACAAAGTATTTTCCATGCTTGTATATAGGGTGCTGACACATAAAATCATGCTGAACTTCATTATCTGACACTTAGTAAACCCTGACAACCACAAAGCCATCATCCTTGTCAACGGGTTTACACATGCATAACAGTGGTGTGAACCATGGTCAGCAGCGTACCTTCTTGAGTTGTCCCTCCATGCCTGGCATCAACATGATACAGGCAATCCCCACTCCCAGCAGCAAGAAGAAGGCATAAATTAGCCTAGTCACTGTTGAGTTGTTTCCACTGGGGCAGCAGCTACACAACAGGCAGGGGGCGCTGCCACACAGGCAGGGAATCTGGAGGAAAGAGGAATTTTAACAGTGTGACACTTGTACAAATATTTCCAGGGGAGACTTGTGCCATACCGTGACGTGGTGCCTGTCCTTTAATGATATGCTGCATGTGGCATTTTAACTGATCAAAATGTGTTTCATAAAGTTTGGTTAGCTTGGTAATATATAGGCTATTTAAACAAATCTCTAGGTCATCTGCATGAGCAGGCTGCATTTCAATAGCCAATGCCAAAGTTCAGAATTGATTTTTTTAGTCTTCATTATCACCTTGAAGAACTGTTTTGTAATGGCATCATGTTAAATTCCTGTGCTTTTCACCCCAGTGAGGTCAGTCACAGAGGACTGTTTTGTTCCATGGTCTATGCTGGAGATTAAGGGTGACCAAGCACATTTGAACAGGACGCTGTGACTGAGGGTTGACCAGCCAGATTCAGATTGAACCACACCTCCAATGGAAGTGATGGTCAGTGTCATGTGTTTATTTTCAAATCTATGTACTTGCAGCTGTTTGTATTGGATTCTCATCCATCATCAACTGCTTATCCAAAGTTGGGTTGTGGAGTCATGCTAGAGTTTATCCCAGCACTCATTTGGCAGAGGTGGGGAAACACCATGGACAGGTCCCAATTCCACCGCAGGGCTTGAACAGTTAGGGGGTTCAGTATTGTGCTTAAGGACGTCGACAGGTATCGAACCGCCAATCTTCCAATTATTAGACTTCCTCTTCATTTCATTTTCATTTTTTAACTATTTTGTTTAATATTAATGCTTCTTACATACTGGTTATGCAATAATTTACATTTTCTTAGTTTCATAATCTCAGCCCTGGGAACAAGTTAAATAAACCTAGATCACTATTCTAGAGTAGACACACTGCAGGTGATTTAGATCACCCACGCCATAATAAGAAACACTATACAGTATTAGAAGAGGCAGCATAGCTCATGCGGTAGGGCGGCCGTCTATCAAGCAAGAGATTGGTGCATTGATCCTGGCTCCTGAAGAAAGTGTGTTGAAGTGTCCTTGAGCATGGCACTGAACCCCCTAACTGCTCATGTTCTGTGATGGAATGATGCCCTGTCCAGAGTGTTTCACTGACTTTCACCCAATGAGCACTGGGACAGACTCCAGAATGACATAATTTGGGATAAATGTTTGATGATGGTCGGGTGTATATTACAGCACTTGGTAGTACTAGGTAATGACTAGTAATCAAATAGCTAAAAACCATCAAAAGCACAAATTGCAACTTTCCAGCTCTCCAGACAATAATATTGTTTATAAGGACAGCGCATATGAATGAACATTTAGAATGTAAATACATCAGATTTAGCCACCAAGCTCATTTTAATCTGTTGTCCCCAGCAGTTAGGGGTTCAGTGCTTTGTTCAAGGACACTTCGACACGCTTTCTGAAAGCCCTGCGGATGAAGCCAACAATCTTTCAATTGCAAGACGACCACCATGACTCCAGATCTATCTATTCTCAAGAATCTCTCGTTTCCATCGTTGGTCTTATATTGTTTTTACTGCTCATATAGTCTGAGTTACTCAACGCAGTTTCGTTATATGCCTGCAATGAGAATCAAGTGTCTCAACCTCTCTGTGGCTAAACGACAAAATAGCAGTTTGG
>OMLC01036010.1:0-13582 GCA_900302585.1 Regalecus glesne
TATATACATATGTATTCATCTCTTGCCCATGTTCCATCTTTATCACCTTCTATCCCCTAGCTTTTAGAAGCAACATTTGCTCGCTAATATAGGAGACCGGTTACACTTAAGGTTTACGCGTCACAATTAGTCCCCATGTTGTGGGGGTGGACATGGATGGAGTGGAGCATAAGGGATTAAGGCCGGATGTCCGTCCTGATAGTGGGTTTTGAACTTGCTACCTCAGGCTCGTGAGTTCCCGAAGGGTGCACTCTACTGGGACGCTAAATTAAGTCGATGCTTCTAAATTATTAGGTTTCATAACACATAGTTCTCTTGACAAAGATGTCAAAGCTGAGTTGATTTCTACAGCCCTCACTGCTGCAGCTGCTGCCACAAGCCTGGGCCCACAATATATCTACAGTCAACATACACATGTACACCTTTAAAATGGCTTATTAAACAAGTAGAACACTGGTAAAGACTGTCCGTGGCTGGTGAATTTGTATGTTCAGTAGGTAAAACCAAGTTTCAACTGTAATAGGAAAAATATGTATTTTACCAGCCAGTGTATTGGCTGGTAAGATGTTGACATGATAAGGTATAGGTATACATAAGTATGATTTATGTTCTCCTGTGGTATTGGATGTTTTGATAAGGGAGATGGGATCTGCATTGTAATCTCAGACTAAGCAAAATGGACACATCTTTACAATGTTTGTATGTGTCTGAGAAGAAGCTTATCTGGCTCAGGTTTCTTAATCAGCCCATTTGACCTTTAACCGGTTCGCACACATTGATCTATTACATCTTTATTGTTCCGCACTTGCCATCTCGGAACATTGAATTTCTCAAACACATCCAGTCAAACGGGTGCATACTTTTAGAGGAGATAAGGGCTGCTTTAAGGAGAGTAGAAATGATTGTGACTACTGACTCAGTTGTCTTTCTGCTTTGCTTGTGCGTGCTTTGCTGTCTCTACCAGGTGGTTCTTTGGAAAAATTCCTCGGGCCAAGGCAGAAGAGATGCTGAACAAACAGAGGCATGACGGAGCCTTCCTCATTCGAGAGAGCGAGAGTGCACCAGGGGACTTCTCCCTCTCGGTCAAGTATGTTGAACGGTTTCACCATTTAAGTGTTGCAAACACATGTCGCAAAGCTAACATGCAAAGGCAACCTAATGTCTTTGCATTAATGCACAGATGCCTTATTATATGGAAGTTGAGTAATTGCACATGGATAGCTGACATAGTCAGATACCACATTTTCTACATTTTCGGTAGTTCTCCACGTGTCATTGGCCTCATCACTTCCCTATACTCAAGTCTCAGTGCTGCTCTCTGGTGACCAGGTTTATCAATCATCTGCATGTTTACCATCAGATCCTCCCACTTCCAGTGCTTTGGGTGCCTTCCCGTAATTCAACTGTTCCTCTCATACAATGTCTAGCTGACACATACAGACTTTATTTCTAAAAGGACCCTCTAGGTTACTGCTGTTGCTGGATAGATTTTGCTATTGAGAGTTGTCTGATATTATTTTGCTTGGCTGACCAGTCATGGGTATCTCTGTTACAGGAACAACTAATTCATTGGAGTAAACATTTGTCTGTCACAGATGTGACTTGTTTATTCAATAAGGGTGGATAATTTTTGAGTTAAATCTGTTAAATTTCTGACCCGAATTGATCCCTTCTACAGCATCGACCTCTTACTTGGATTAATTGTCTATTTCAATATAAGTTCCACTAGCTCTTAGTATTGCTACCAGGAGTCCAGCTCCTCTTCTTTGTTTTCTTTAATCTAAAATGTCTCAACAGTCCTGTCCTTTCCATCTCTGGTCAGGTTCGGAAACGACGTCCAGCACTTCAAGGTTCTTCGTGATGGAGCTGGAAAGTACTTCTTATGGGTCGTGAAGTTTAACTCTCTCAACGAGCTGGTGGACTACCATCGCTCCACTTCTGTATCCCGCAATCAGCAAATCTTCCTACGTGACATCGAGCAGGTCACTCAGGTGAATGACACTTCCTGAAAGCAAAAACTACACTAGATGGTGTCAGGTCAGCCAGTAGTGTTTAATACATCGCCTTAGTTATCAGAGATGCTAGCAAGTTAAGAAGGAGGAAGTGATAACTGCACCCTGAGTTGGACTTTTTTGAATTTAGTCATCCTCTATATTTTACTATCTGAGAAAGACTGTTTGGTTTATGTGTTGACACACTCCCATGGGTGCATCGTCACAAAGAGATAATTTAATGCGGTCCACTGATTCCTTAACATGTGGAGATTTATTTCTGAAAGTGGTAAAGTCTATCCAAAAAGAATAAGACTTTGATGTTTTGTGTGTATATGCATCTAAAATATCTGCTGGCTTGTCACATGATTCGCATGACTCCTTGTGGTTCACCTTTCATCACTTCCTGCTCTCCTCTGTGTCAGGGGACTGATGAGTGAACCCAACAGAATAAATATTCAAAATAAATAGTTGGAACAGATCGAAATTCAAACGTTTTAAGTGTCCAACATGCCAACATTTTAAGTATATTAAGATAATCAGTTTTTGCCTTCATAAACCTATAAGATATGGTCTCGTTAAAGGTGACTCTTTTTCTCCCTCTCCCTGAACAGTGCTCCATCTCTCCTCAAATTAAGTCTTCAGGCAGACTATGGAGTACTCTATGGCAAATCTATAATATCTGGTCTTTTGGTGGAGGTCAATTAACAGACTAATCCATATATGATTATCATTTCTGTGTCCTCCACCTTCAGGACATTCATTTGCTGAGTCTCTCGAATTGCTTTCAGTTACTATTCATCGGTGTTGATGGAGACATCAGTGTCAACATGTCAGTCATTCAAACTTTTCTCATATGCTATTTTTTTCTGTTTCATCTTCTCTTTCCGCCCCCACAGCATCCCACCTATGTGCAGGCACTCTTTGACTTTGACCCCCAGGAGGATGGAGAGCTGGGTTTCAGACGCGGTGACTTCATTCAAGTCCTGGACAACTCGGACCCCAACTGGTGGAAAGGAGGCTGCCATGGCCAGACGGGCATGTTCCCCCGCAATTACGTCACACTAGTCAACCGGAACATGTAAACAGTCAGGCCATTTAAACCATACCAACAACCATTATCATCAACAGCAACAACTTCATCGCCACCATCCCTGACAACCATCATCCCTGCCCCAACCACTCACCACCCATCCCCACCTACCCCTCTCCCCTGCTGTCCCCAGATAACAGGAGCAGACAGGAAGAACGTAAACAGCTATAAGAAGAGAAATTGTAGAGGAGCAGTGTTGTTGAAGGAGCCACCCAGCGGGTGGCAGATGCGCAAAATCAACTTTTTACTTGTCCTGAGAAATATCCACCTTCCTAGTGAGCGCCTTGGTCAGGATTGAACTGTCGTTGAGGGAAATGTTTAAATGCAGAGAAACTTAAGTGTAGTGCACCAACTTTGAAGATAGCCAAATGATTCCACCGCTAGAACTCCCATGGCTGCTTCTGTCCTCTTTACTTCTTAACATTCTGTCTTTTTTTTCTTGTTCCGCATGTTATTTTAATCACCTAAATGAATACCTACCAATAAATTCTAACTCTGTTTTAAAGAAAGAAAAAAAATCAAGGAAGTAAAAACTTAAAAACAAAGAAATGGTCAAAAAAAAGAGAGAACATAAAAAAAATGCCATCTACAGCAAGTTTCATTGTCTAAGATCATTGGCAAGTAAACATTGTACATCAGCCCCTGGCTGTATAAATAAATCAACTATAGAGAGAATCCATTTTTTAAGAATATATATTATATATTTGTATGTGTTTGTCTGTTTTACCTCTCATCACAAATTGTATTTTTCTTTTTCATTTGTAAATTATGTTTAATTTTTTGTTAGTCTAGATGAGACCTAGTAGCTCTAGAATGTGCTGAATTCTCAGTATGATTTCTCCCCCCTGGATTTATCTGAGGGCCCTCGGATGATAATAGCATGATATTCAAATGTCATGAATTCCATTATGAAAAGTTTTCTCTTGTCTTTAACACGAGGAGAGTCAATCCAATCCTGTCTGGAAGCTAATGTCAACCAGTGAGTAGAGCCATGTACGCTGCAGGAGCTGTTGTGTAACGGGTCCTGTAAAGGCCAGCCACCTTTTCCAAGCCAATGTATTTATTGCAGCCATTTTTACTCTAGGGCAGTGAATGTAGCTGACGTGAGTCCATAGACGTTGACTTGAGGGAAGCGAGGTCGGAGAACTGAACCACAAATCGCAAGGGATTTCCAAGATATGCTGAATTAGTAATGGTGTCAATATTCATTTATTAAGAGATTTATGGGAAAATGTAAAATTAATATGCATAGGCAAAAATATTAAATACACACAAACATATGTTGCTACACTCTTTGTTATACCTGCACATAGCAGAGAGGGTGGGTTTGGGTAATCACTATGTATACCAGTGCAGTCCTGTCACTGGCACAGCTTAACATTTCAGAAAATTGAGATTGTCTTTTATGCTAAAAGTTGAGAGATCAGATTAAATCATGTAATTTTTTTTTCGTCCAGTGTGGTGTTTGGTCAAAAGCACTTTTTATGTTAAGCATTTTCATTTCTGGTCTGGTCCTGTGTGTGTGTGTGTGTGTGTGTGTGTGCGCGTGTATGTGTGTGTGCGCATGTGTGTGTGTGCGCGCGCGTGTGTGTGTGTGCACATGTGTGTGTGTGTGTGTGTGTGTGTGTGTGCGCGTGTATACTTGTTTTTACTACATTTGTTGTTTTCTTGTTCTCTCTGGACAGTGCCTTTCTCTCTGGTGTCTCAGTGTCTCCGACCTGCTGCTTTGAGCCCCCTCCCTTCATGGGGCCTGTCAGTCCTGCAGTAAGAAACAGTCTGTATATAATCCAACCTGTCCCATCACCCTTCATCACCACCCTTTCCTCGCCTTGCCCTTACCAACATGAAACTCTTATTTAAGTGTCTCTCGCCTTCTCTTACCTAATGATACTGTTTTTGGTTTGTTTGTTTTTTTGTTTTTTGTTAGGTTTTTTTTTGTTGCTCTTTTTTATTTGCATTTGTTTTTTGTTTTGTTTTCAATTAATAAAATGCAATTATTAAAAAATGAGAGCAGCTCTGTGTCGTCTTTCATTTTGATGTTGTGTTGGCATCTCTCTGGGGTGGTTGGTAAGTGGTGCTTTCAGAGCTGAAGGGGACTTTTGAGTTAAGTCCAGTTTTGATCGGCCCGCATAATTTTTTGCAGTCTTGCAAATGCATGAAACCGATTCAGGCGATTTGACACGTTCAAGGCACAATTAGTTTTAACATTTTGGTATCAAGTCATGGATTTTGCAAACATGACTCGTGTGTCATAGATGAGCAATATCTTCGCTATGTGGGCCACACTCGAGGGTTACATACAAATGAATTGTACCATGTCACCATGACACTGAACTTAGAAAATCCAAAGGAGTTTTCACAGTGATGCCAGCTGCCTTTCTCACCCATGTACAATTTAATTACTACGGACTGGAGCACCTGAGCGTGTGTCTTTGAGTGGGGGGGCAGGGAGGTTCCAAGCTGCCTTTTGGTAAACGCACAGAAAGACGGACCACCTCCAAACCCACTCAGCTCGGGTGCAAGCCATATGCAAGCTGCGCTTGATCCAAAGAATGGGGACAAGAAAGCAGCCATGTATCAACAGAGGCCTGACGCCACTGTTGCTTCCCAGTTGTGATCCTAACATACAAGCTTTAACAACTTAAGAGCTCTGTGCAGTTCTGACATGTCAGGGGGCTTTTAGGGTTTATATGCAAGGGCCACTCAGGTAGAGAGATAAGAGGACTATCACTGCATTTGAACCTGTGACCTGTTTTGTGATTGTCCCCAAAAATGTTCATGATAGTCAATAGTGTCCATGATTCAGTCAACAGACACTCAGGGGCTTGTTCACAAACAGTGGTGATAAGGAATAGGACTGACTGGGGGACGGTTGGACAAATATAACCCCTTTAAACAAGTGTATGTCAAAAAGGGGATGTACAAAGCAGTGAGATGTATTGGTTCTTGGATAAATCCCCGCACAATGGAGAAATTGAAATGTAAACGGGGCCTTTACCTTCCGTCATTGGGATCTGCTAAGAAAAATTGCAAACGGCACTATTGACTCCATCCTTAGCTTAAACCTGGATACTGCTAAATATCAGTGGTGTTTTACCGTGAAGATCACCCCAACCAATATTCCCTCCCTACCAGACGGTCTATACGGAAGTCCGAGGTCATGGAAATAATATGACTGACGAAAACTTTGAATATTATATCACCATGACCATCTTGACCAAATGAGATCATCTCCACACAATAGGCAAATTATGTACTGTCATAGTATTTAAATAAGAAGAAGGCCGCAACTGAAAAATGTTAGAGTACACCACATGCAAATACCCTGTGCAATGCTAACACTCTGCCCCTTTGCTATCCTCAGACTTATTTGCGAGATCTCTGGTCTCAATAAAACCTTGCGAGAAAGAATCTTCACACGGAATCAAATGCACTGTGTGAGCTTCTCATTAGTTTAACACAAATATTCAGTCAGTTCAGTTCACACACAAAAGGCTGGAATCTATCATGAAGCCATAATTGTGAGGTTCTTGGTTATTCTTGCAGTGAGGGACCACCTGACATGGTTGGAATGTTATTACTAACATAATGTCTGGGTGTTGGGTCATGTAAGGTCTCTCTTAAAGGCCACAAGATACTTAGGGTTTCCAGTTTGAAATGGATTGCACCCCAAAACATTGATTAACCCTCTACCACCCACAATAATGTATTTTTATGTGGTTGCAAAGAAAGAGACGGGACTTTATCGTTCAGCCTTTTTATGGTGTGCTACTGCCATCTACTGGTGAATATGTGTCTCTTTGTCCCCTCGTAACTTTGTTATCTAAGGCAAGCTATTCTTAACCATTGTGCTGAAGATCGCCATCCAGTGGATCATGGAGGCACCCTCCACATCAATAAATACATTTTATGTGACAAAAAGAGGTGAATCTGTTCAACTGGATCAGAAGTTTATTGAGAAACGTTTCGTCACTCACCAGGTGACTTCTTCCGTCTACACTTTATGTGGTTTTGCAGAGGGCAACGCGAGTTTTTGCTTGACCTTATTGTCAGAGCCGCATATGGAGAGAGTTCGGACATCAAGGGGTTCGAACGTCTGAGCTATCCCGCTATGCTGATTGGCTCTGAACTGGGCACTGATTTGGCAGACGCCTTTTTAATGAATGCCATTAACCAATATTCATTCAGTGATCCACAAAGCGAAGCGACAAGTGTCGGCTATCAATATTATATTAAAGTGTTCAACAAATTATCAAGATGTGCAAAACTGCTCAGTATATGGCTACACCATATGACCGGGACAGAAACAAATGGTTATCTCCCCCGTGAGTTAAAACGGAGGAAGTTATGGGAGCAGAAGGATAGAAGAAAACTGGACGGCAAGTGATTTCTCTCTATTATGAGGTAAATGTCAATTTCTCTCTTTGACTTTTTGTGAAGAATATACATACGGAAAAGAAAGTTAAACATGTATTATTTCATTAATTTACACCATGCTTTCAAAAATTCTAACCACTTTAGAAATGAATATTTATGAAATTTCCCAATTCTTATGATAGCCTTAAGCTAGCTTTATGTTAATGAGCTAGTTTGACAGTTTGGACAATTTTTCACCATGACTTGATTGCTGCATGCTAGATACTGTGAAAACCATGTGTGTATGTAAATTATATCGATGTAGATAGCGAAATTTAATGACACATAACTTTGCCTCTGTTACAACCAAGTTATTATCGCTATCATGCTAGCGTTATGGACACGGGAGACTGGGGAGAAGGTTAATTTACGTGACTTTCTGTTGGTGTTGAACATGGCGCGCAGGATTTGAGTTGTCCGAACTCCATATACGATTCCGTTTATTTACGACGCACTGCCGCCATCCAGTGGTCAGTATTGTCTTTTTTCCCTTACATTTTCGTCATCTACGGAATGAAATAAAGTAATATTTTCCAATCTGACACTAATTCTGATTTTAATCTCTGAGCTCAAACGTGGTTTTCTTGTGTGGATCAGAGGTAGAATCACATGTAAGTTGCACATTTCAAAGCAATTTATATGATCTAATGGCCCTGGCCAATCATGTCTAGATTTTCGGAAAATAGAAGAAGCTCCTCCCAGAACTAGACAGAAACTGGTCCTTTTATCTGAAAGACTCAATGATATAATGATAAAACCTTCTTAACGGGAAAGCAAAATCAAATTTCGTTGTCGGCAGGATTCGAACCTGCGCGGGGAGACCCCAATGGATTTCTAGTCCATCGCCTTAACCACTCGGCCACGACAACTCTCGCATATATAATATATATCTTAATCTAAATAGAAACTCAAAATCAATAAATCATGTATTATTAAAATGTTCACAAAATAATCACCGCAAACCTTTTGGTTTTCACAAGTTGCACGTTATGCATTGGTATGTGGCGATCATCACTGTGCGATTGCACTGAAGCCCTGTGCAACAGACACAAGCATTACCATGGCAATGCGTTACAGCGAGGGTATCGTCGTTGATGTCAATTTAGAAGAGAATAGTTCAGCTGCGCGGCAGCGACCGCACTCACGTTCTTTTTTTGAAAAAAATCACACCGCGGCCACCTTAAAAAAAACCATAATCCCACTTTGAACCTGGACGCTGCCACTTGGACAGATTATATTTGACAGCTTTCATAAAGGATTGTTTTTAAACTGAGTTGCAGTTACTAGACCAGAAGAATTGTCACCACGTGACCGCCATAGCTAGGGCCTCCTGTTTTTCAGCGATCGGAGAAAGGAAGAAAAATGGCGGCTCTGCGCGGATCGAAGTGGGACGCCGGGCTATCGTTTTGAGCTTTCCTAACCTAACCAAGACCGGGGATTAACGGGACTACATCTTCAGAATCACCGCTGGTTCCAGTACCTCGTGGACTTCATCACCTTCGCTCGGATTTCCAAAGGCTTACGTGAACTGCAAAAATAGAGATCGAAAATAATAGATTTTGCCTATCATGAGAGGGAGAAGGGGCAGGCCGCCCAAACCCCTGACGTTACCGACAGAAGAATCGTCCACAGCACCAGTGCGTGGTTTAAGACCGAGGAGGAATTTGAAACCTAGGCTGAGAGACAGTGGCGATGAGGACATTGAGAGTCCCAAAAGGGAAGCCACCAGGGCGACCAGGGGGAGAAGAAAGGGCCGACCAGGCGCGTCAACCCGAGGCAGGGGAAGGGGCAGAGGTGGCGGCGGTGCTGGTGGTGGTGGCGGCGGCAGGGGAGGTCGTGGAGGGAGACGGACGGCTGTCTCCAAAACGGTGGTCTACGATGATCACGAAAGTGAGGAGGACGACGATGCTGTCAGTTTGAGATCAGAGGAGGAAGAGTTCATTGAGGAAGAGCCTTTATCTGACGAGGCCCTCAAGGAAGACTCTGACTGCCTGGATGATGTGCTGGATGAGGAGGAAGATGATGCCAGCTACTGTACGGAGAGTAGCTTTCGGAGTCAGAGCACACACGCCAGCACTCCGGGTAAAATTAAACGCAATCGAGGGGTCGATCAAGGGATACTATTGCAAACCACCACAGCTACAAAATCCTTTTCCTTAATGTTTAGTCGTTGGTATTTATTTTTGACTGTACGGGAGGTTGTATTGTTCAAAATGGAGAATGCACACTGTATGAACACAGGCCGCAGTCCACTCATTAAATGCTGCCAGTGGTGTCCTGGATCCATGAAGCATCACGCTGTTGGCATGGATCTTTGTCTATAGAGTTCTCGGGTACAAGAAGGTGTCAAAGTTTATTGAGCTGTTTTTGTTCCTGCAGTTAAAACAGCGAAAGCACCCATTGTGTAACAACTGTACGGGAGCTAAAAGGCTAGCTAAATTGCTAGCCAGATAACGCTTAGCACACTGGCTCGCCAGCGCTGTCTTGCAGCACTACTACTTTTGAGATTATCATCACAAACATCTACTAAAATAGTTCCGTTAGAGGATAATATTTTTCCTACATAGCTTATTTCTCTAGTTCAGCATCACAACTTGTTAAATGCTGTTGCACTTCCACGAAAGGGACCGAGTATCTAACGCTAGCCAAGTAGATAGCCGAGCATGTTTTGTCAATGTATTTTGCCAAATTCAACCTAAACTGTCCCATGCGTGATGCATACTTGCATACACCTTTTAGGTTCCTAACAAATAACATCACTCGCATATTTAATGAGGTTGTGGCATGTTTTCTGAACAGGGTTTAACCTCCGCCATGCTTGTCTAGCAGTGTTGGGACTAGGAGTGTAGTTGTTGGTGTGTGACACGGTCTCAGATCCAGACTCAGCCAATAACCTGCTTTGAGTGATCTACGTAAATCCGATTTACTACGACTATGAAACACGATTTTCAGTCATGATTTACACCTTCAGTGTCAGTTAATGCTTGACACCATTGGTTCCATGCATGAAACAAACATTTTGGACCACAATAAACAGTTGCATGAATTTATTGTTATTGTTATTATTATTATTATTATTGATATTATATAAATGGGATGTATCACATACCCCCTCTGTATTCCTTTATTCATGACATTTATATATTTTATACTTGCTTAGATTTTATGCCTCTCTGATTGTGCTTTCCACTTTGCTGCCGTAACACTGCAAATTCCCCCCTGTGGGACTAATAAAGGAATATCTTATCTTATGATAGCCTTATAATATCACCTAAAGCTGAGACAGGGTTATTTTAACACTTTTTTAAACTGGTGTAAAGATCACATTAATTTGAAAAATGAAGAGAACATTAATAGCTGTAGATATGGATCATCATGATTCACAGATCTTTCTCTTAATCCGACAGGGAAGAAGAAGCTGCGGGCTACTCGACCTCGCAGTCCTATCCTGGAGGAGAAGGAAATTCCTCCTCTTGAGCTTCCAGAAACCTCAGAAGATCTCCTGATTCCAGGTGACGAGCTTCTCAACGTTGCTTCCATCCATGAAGTTTTGCGCAACTTCAGCACAGTGCTAAGGCTCTCTCCATTCCGCTTCGAGGACTTTTGTGCAGCGCTGGTTGGCCAGGAGCAGTGTACTTTAATAGCAGAGACCCACATTGCCCTGCTAAAGGCCATAATGCGTGAGGAAGACTCTTCTAATACTACCTTCGGCCCTGCTGACCTTAAGGACAGCGTCAACTCCACCCAGTACTTCGTTGATGGCATGACATGGCCTGAGGTTTTGCGATCTTACTGTGAGAGTGACCAGGAGTACCACCATGTCCTGCCCTACCAGGAGATGGATGATTACCCCTATGGCCCTCTGGAAAGCAAGGTCAAGGTATTACAATTCTTAGTCGACCACTTCCTGACCACCAACCTTGCCCGTGAGGAGTTGATGTCAGAGGGGGTGGTGCAGTACGATGACCACTGTCGTGTCTGCCATCGCCTGGGGGACCTGCTCTGCTGTGAGACCTGCTCAGCGGTGTACCACCTGGAGTGTGTAAAACCGCCACTAGAAGAAGTTCCTGAGGATGAGTGGCAGTGTGAGATCTGTGTGGCACACAAGGTTCCTGGCGTTACAGACTGTGTGACTGAGATGCAGAAAAACAGGCCCTATATCCGCCAGGAGCCCATTGGATATGACCGCCACCAGAGAAAATACTGGTTCTTCAACAGAAGGATAATTGTGTAAGTTTCCAACCACCCTGAACTTCATACAAGCCACTGATTATAAAATTACCCGTGAGACTGTCATATTTTTTATGATACAATGAGTGAAAGATGACTGCTAAAACTGACAAGACTCTCCAAACAAGAGCACTATGTCTCAGCATCCCTCATCAGATCCGGGTGGACAAATTGAGCAAACATTAATTGTTGGACCTTTTGAATCTAGTTACTGCCACTGTGCACACGGAGATATTAGCTGATAGCAATGTAGCATATTCCCAATAAGATGTTAAACATTTGAAAAAGTAGACGTATCTTTAACATGAAATCCACACCTATGCCTTGCATAAACTGAATTCAGAGAAAGGCCAAAATAATAGGTGCACACTAAAGCAATCAGTTGTGCTTAGAGGTTCTTAATAAAGGTTCTTTCAAACCAGTTGGAAAGTGAAACTTAAGTAACCTCGAATATGGTTCAGGGCATATAATGTTATGGTAAAGGCCGCAGTAGCTCTAGTAGAGCATATGCTTCAGGAACTGATGAACCAGAGGCTGTGGGTTCAAAGCCACCGCAAGCCATCGGGAAGGACATCTGACCTTAATCCCCCTCCACCTCCACAACATAGGGACCAATTGTGACACATGAAACAGACCTCAATGATAAAAGAGTCATCAGTACTTTTTTTGCTTGCATAAAGAAACAGTATTGTCCCCGTGCCTATCTCAATAATGACTACTTAGATGAAGTATTGCTTTATTCTAGCTCTGAAATTCATCACGGATCTTGGGGAAACCCCTCTGCATTTTTAAAAAAAATGAGAAATCCACTGTACCTCTAGAGGATATCAGTTATCTGACTGAAACAACTTCAGTTGATCCATGAGACTAAATCTCATGAATGCTATTTGTATGTTTAGCATCATTGGCACCTGTAACGAAGTTGCCCCCTCTTTGTACAAGTACTTTAACAAAGTCCGAGTTCTAGAGAGAGAAGTTTGTAATGTCCCAGCAAATACAGTTTAGGTCCTCTAAACATGAGCTGCACTTTGTACATCTTTGTAACATTTTGGGCATTCTGAAAAATGAGTAAGACTGTTTTATGATGCAGCCATCAAATGATGGGTTATAGAATACTGGTTGTTTTAATGTTGTATGATCCAACACTTAAGGTTAGATCAACACTGAAGGTCCTCCATGTCTTTACTGTTAAAGGTTCCTTGTATTTTGAGCATGACTCCTATAATTCTGGCCATTAACATCACACAACTCGTTCAGCTTTGCTGCTGTTTGGAATTCCTATGTTTTGACTCTGATATGGATGAGTTTAATGCCGTGATTCTTGCTGAAGTGATGTGTAATGTTAACTAATGATCTCTCACCTCTCCCATGTCCTAGTGAGGAAGACGGGGAGCATGAGAAGAAACAGATATGGTACTATAGCACTAAGGCACAACTTGGGGAGCTCATGGCGTGCCTGGATAAGGACTACTGGGAGATGGACCTCTATGCCACCCTAGAGGAGCTGAAAGAGGAGGTGCAGGCTCACATGGACATCACAGGGGACCTCACTAACAAGGCTCGTGGAAACAATAAGGCCTTCCTCACTGCTTTGAATGGTATGCCATTGGTTTTTTTTAATCGTTTTTCTTTTTTTCCACCTCTAAAAGGATGTCTATCACACGTATTAGACTTATCTTGTGAAGGATAATAGTCGGTGTGGTCTACTCGTTCTCAATTTAGCCAGGATCTTTGGATAGGTTTTATGTGGAAAATGCAACAGAACAACATATTTGACAGGGTGAGATACAGAGAAATCCCTGACAAGTGCTCATCAATGGGATGTACTCTGAGGGAGGTTAATTTGGTCTAT
>OMLC01036011.1:3709-19290 GCA_900302585.1 Regalecus glesne
TTTTCTTCTTCTTTTTTTTTTTTTTTTTTTTTTTAAACAAACACACAAAAACACCTCTCCTAATAATTGTAGCCCATTCACCTGCACACGATCCCTCAAGAAGACTCAAATACAGTCTGGACTTAATAACTAATGGAAATAAAAACTAACAAAATACTGGGGAAGGGGAATCTGGCACAATGATAGACAGTGGGAAGAAAAAAAAGAAATCACACCAATTCTTCAACACCATCTACACAACTCAGGCACTCCTGGCAGCTAGAGTACAAATGTCCATGAGAGAAAAGTCTCCTGTTGGACATTTCCCTCAGTTACAGGTCAAAAGTATTTAAAACAAATAGGCAACTCCTCTAATCCTTCTGCCCACCCTGTGTTTGCCTTTGAGGGAGACAAGGATGTCGTCATTGTCTCACCACATTACATTCCAAAAAAGCACCAGTGACTTTACCCACCAGCGAAATAAGCAAACCTTGGCAGGGATCTTGTTTTAAATACTGTTGCTGTGCATTATAATAATATTTTTTTGGCCCATCTTAGAGAACCCCCCCCATAGAACTTTCAATATTTTAACTTTCACCCCCCTTGCTTTTTCACATTCTTCTAATCACAAGCAAATAACATATTTAAGGCCACAATGACTTCCTCGTCCTACTCACCAGCAAGATAAGCAAATATCATTTGCAGGGATCCCGTTTCAAACACTGTTCATTTTTTTGGCCCATCTTTGATACCCCAATAATACTTTCAATATTTTTTACCTTTTTTTCCCCCTTGCTTTTCACATTCTTCTAATCACAAGCAAATAACATATTTAAGGGCACAACGACTTCCTTGTCCCTTTCTTCCCAAGATGGACTGAACTAAAGGGGTAAACCTGGGGTTAAGGCACTAAGGACTAGTCCATTTACAAACATCAATCAGATGAAAATGGGGAAACGAATACCATCTGAAAAAGGACACAAAGGAGTATGAATCCAAATAAAACTTAAAAATATCACTGTGGATCCAAGGATCATGACACTTTGGTAGATAAGGAATGAGAAAGAGAAGGAAGTCCAAATACAAAGGGAAAATACTTGTCCATTTAAATATAATCCTTAATGCCTACAGAAAAAAAACAGCATTTATGGCCTTAATATTTTATTTTTTGGGCTTTTTTTCCCCTCTCTTCTCAAAAGCAGCAGCAGCAGCGTCATTATCCTGTGTCATTTGCCAATTTGTTTTGTCTTTTGTCAGTTACAGGGCAGCCATGTTGGAATGTTCTGGTTCGCCACATAGTAGTTGCTAAAGTTGTGGTCGCGGACGTAGGGCGCTGGCTGGTAGTAGCAGGTGACGCTGGATGCATCTGGGATGACGTTCTGCTCAGCCAATACACGGAAGGCCATCAGTGAAATCAGGTGGAGCGTCTGCCGTCTCTCATGGCCCATGAGGCACACCGTGCTTTCATTGACCACACGCTGCAGGATCATGAGGTAGTCGTATTTGCGCTTCTCCTCACCCACAAAGTGGCTCTGCAGGTAGGCCTCCACCTTGCGCTGCTGCTCATTAATGTCCGGGAAGTCGATGAAGAAGCGTGAGCACATGTAGCGCTCCAGGCCCTTGAATTCTTCCTCACTGGTGGCCCGGAAGTCTCGCACCAGGAGGTTGCAATATTTCAGCAGACCACCGCCACGGATCTCCTCAGGCCGCTTGGTGGCTATCAGCTTGTTCTCTAGGTGGTTCAGGGCCACAGCAAAGTCACCGTACATACTCTCACCCACCACGGTTGGGTGGAGGGCATACGACATTGGGGCATCGGACAGTTCATAATAGGCCAGCACAGAGTCCAGCACAATTTGAAAGGAGTCCACACTGAACTCGAACTGCCGACGAATTGTATCAACAAACTTGAGCTCCACATTTCGCCCATTATTGTTGGAGAGGGAGATGAGGCTCCAGCGGTCCTGGTCTGTGTGGACCTTTACCAGCTTCTGGACATATGCCTCCTTGAGTGTCATAGGAGTGATCTTCTCCTTATTCACTCCTTCAGGGAGAAAATCCAGCAGAGTGCCCAACACCACATCCTTAATGAGCTGGAACTCCGCCTCACATGGCAGATCCACCCTGAAGATGACATCCAAGTCCTTGTAACTCCAGCCAATGTCCTGCACCAGTGCGTGGCTGGCAGTCGAACCATTCAACCGCACATCCTTCACTCGGATTCCCCTCAGCTCCAGACGGGAGCGGACACGAGCCACAATGTCTTTGAGCCTCACCTCCAGGGTGGGGAAGTTGCCCCGGCCATGAACAGGGACGACCTCCGTCAGAACATCATTTAACCGGCTCACCTGCTCCCAGGTCAGGAGACTGAGGGCGCTGCTCGCCATTGTGTTTTTATCCATCTTCCAAGAGTTTAGATCAGCTGAGACAGGAAGAGAGGACAGTTAAATAATACTTTACTAGAGAAGCCACAGAATAAATCCAAATTCAAAGGGATTTGACATATGACAAACTACATGGTGAAGCCCAATATTGGCCAAGGCTAGAATTAATATTGACAAACGAACACACGATTAACCAATACAGTGCATTTTGTTCTATGGATATCAAAAGAGCCAGAGCAACATCATGAACAATTCAGTTTGACAACAGCACAAAGCATGCATATATGTAGCCGGACAACAATAGATAGAAACCATGAGGTTTCTAGAACAGAAACACGCCTGTCTGGCTTTTATTCTAGAAACGGCGAGAGAGCAAACGGGAGAGAATAGCCTAAATGATGCCATTCACAAAACGACATTAATCAATAACGACTATGAAAAGAAACAAAACTCTCCCCCCCGGTAACGCAATTAACGGAGAATGCCAGGGCGAGGTTGAAACATTTAACACCATTTGAACAATAATCGATTCATTACCGAGATAACTATAGCGATAGGAGAAAACACGGGGGGTTTATATTCCATGCATGTAATGCACAACCATGGCCGGTTGTCCTAACTTTGGAACCAACCGGCAAGATATCATGTAGAAAAAAAAGCATTTGGTTGGTTTTTTTTGTTTTAAAAAGGAACGTTCTAAAATGGAAGCTTAAGTGAAGTTTGTTTATAAACGACGAAACGGTCAATTCAACTATTAACTTCAATTTAGACAAACTAACATTTCGGGCGAAAAATGCCAAACGAATCGAAACTTACGGCAGCGGGCTCACCACGTGAAGTTCACAGGACGGCACAGTTTTGGACAGAGAGGCTAGATACTCACGGCTCCACGGGTTTCCTTAGAAAGCATTCAAATGAAAAAAAAGGTGTTAACTTGACATTCGTGCAGACACTTCCATGTAATCCACAAACGTTACACAAGTCTCTTCGTGTCGAAATCAGCATTAGAAAGTACCCGGCGTCGGAGTTACGCCTACTTTATCAACCGGAGAACAACTGGCTGAAACGAGTGCACAGCCTCTGTAAGACACAGTTCCCCCCTTGGTATCCGGCATTCTTTAAGAAATCACTCACAATTCTCTTTCGTGATTTCTACACGAACATACCACAAACATAATACACATTTTTCTTATTTACCGGAGGTCGATTCAAGTCAAGGAGAAGCGAACGTGCTGGAAATGTAGAGTGATTTTCCTATTTGTTCGAATGTATCAATGCGCCGAACAAGGACGCTGATTGGTCAATAAGCTTTTCACGTTGCCAAGTAACATGGACCGTCCACAGGAAGACGTATCAGCCTCACGGCGCCTGGTTTTAAAGTCCGTGAAGAAACAGCGTAATTCGAGTTATGTGGATACAGAAAGAAATGGATTGAAGAAGTCATAGAGAGGATTTTCTTTTCAAAAAAAACGACCAACACCAATAAATGTAAGAAAAACAAAGATTCTATATTAGGGAATCACCCAACAAACTCAAACAAAGAAGCTCATGATACATTATGTAGATATGAAAAGTGTTAGAAATGAAATTTCGTGGAGTAATAATAGACAATGTACTCTGCCAGAAGCCACATATCAAGTATATTAAGGACAAAAGTCCAATTTATTTGCAATTTTATCGAAAGTCAAAGATTCACAAATGAACCATATCCATAAATCCTGGACTGTTCTTTCATACTTCCATAAATCACCTGCTGTGTGGGAGTCTGGATGAACACATGCAAAACAAACACAGATTCAATATTCATCCAGAGAAAAAAAGAAGAAAAAAAGAAAAAAAAAGAATCACAAGACTTGTGAACAAAACTATTTACAGAAAACCTACAAACCCACTCTTTATCAAACTGAAAGCACTACAACTTAAGGATTTGGTTGACTCCATAATAATTCGAACCGTGTTCAGAGTAAAAAGATCTGTACGATCTCAGAGGAACACATGTGCAGACACAAACACGTACACACACATATATGTATGTGTATATACATATATGTGTGTGTGTGTGTGTGAGTATACACACACTATCAAATGGGTTCATCTCTGGAAAACCTGTGGTGAAGAAATGATGACATGCATATCATTAAGTGAGTTTTAAAACAATATATTGAACAGATATAAGATGGAGGAATAAAGAGGTGGAATGACATGGCCTAGAATATGTGAGGCACTTGTGCTGTTTTGTTCATTTTGTTTCTATGCATTGGTCTTTTTCATCTTTATTTTTTGTTTTGAAGTTTAGTTTAGTTTTTATATGACTTGATTGATAATGGAAGATGGCATAGCTAAGTCGGTAGAGTGGCTGCTTGCCAATTGGGAGGTTGCACGTTTGATCCTGCAGAGAAGCGTATCAAAATGACTTGGAGCAAGACACTATTCCCCTAGCTCTGCCCTGTGATGGACTGGTGCCCCAACTTTCACCCAACCAGCACAGAGATAGGCTCCAGTTCTCCCATGACCCAACTTCCTATAAGCGGTCGACGGTGGACGGATGGATAATGTATAAAAATGTGTAGGACGAGAAAAGGAAACTTAATTCATGGACTGGTTATCATTTATGTTGTTACAGAGAGTTTCCAAACTATGTTCAGTGTTATTTCCATTTGTATTGTATTCCTATATACAGCTGGTATTTTTCATTTCATCATGCTCAAAATAAAATAAAATCAATCAGTCAAAATCAAACTATCCCTCTTACTGTGTGTGCTCTTTGGGTTAACATCTGTATTATTTGTGCTGTTCTTATCAGCGTTGGGATTTTATTCCTGTGTGTGGGATGCAAACCAGCTAAGCCGAGTGAAGAAGGTGGAAACAAAACATAGAGATCTCCATTTTCTACTGAAAGGGAGTCATTTATTTAGATCCAAAAAAGTTACTGCTAGTAATTCCGTGGCCCTTTTCCATGGAGCGAGGAAAAGGGTTTGACAGCTGGCAGGTGTGGTTCATGTCAGACTCTTAGGTAAGTGAGTAAAAAGTAAGATAAGCATCTTTAATTGAGAATCATTTGCAAAGTATTGAACTACTGAGATTGAAATTACACCTGGCCGATTCTGGCAGAGATCTGAGCATAATGCAAGACCAGGCGTATTCCAGAAGTGTTCTGGCAGGTGCTGCTGGATTCCCATCACAGTTCACACTGAATACTTTCACATTCCACATGAATTTGTGTTTTTCAGTAACCAGATAAAATAACACATATCAGATGGCATGTTAATACCCAGGGATTCGGTTCTGTCTTTTTTAAATTTCCCTCTTCTGTACAGTCAAAGGGATGCTGCTCTTTCTTTTGAAAGAACACATTTGCTTTGTGTTGGAAATGTCTTAAAGCAATTACAGACACACACACACTCGCACACACAAACCAAAACACGGATATCCACAAGCAACCACA
This sequence comes from Regalecus glesne, assembly GCA_900302585.1. Taxonomy (NCBI): domain Eukaryota; kingdom Metazoa; phylum Chordata; class Actinopteri; order Lampriformes; family Regalecidae; genus Regalecus; species Regalecus glesne. Next base: position 9,518 of record OMLC01036011.1, read on the forward strand.
AAGCACAGGAGAGAAAACCCCCACTGACTCTTCAATGGAAGAAGATTCATTTCAGCTCTCTGTATTCTCCATCATTCAACAGAACACTGAGCACAACCCCTGTAGAATTAGCTGCCCTGCTGAAGTCAGGCGATTTCAGGCCTTCTGCAGAGGAGAGCATGATAAGTTTCATAAAATCCCATACAGCACAAACCCAAATGTCTTGTCCAGTATGCCCAAATGCACCAACAGACAAAATGAATCACATAGTGATAACAGCTGCTTCCCCCTTCCCTCACCTCAAAAACACCTTAATCATTCTCTTTCTCCATCTCACAAGAAAGGGGGAACACACACATGGACATGGTAGTAGAGCTACAATCCAGCTGGTTTGGTGACTCTGCTCACTTCTGCTTAAAAGGAAGTTGAGTTATGATTCCTAGCCAAATATTCATTGTTGGAAGTGACATGATGAAACCACGGAGACTAATACACATTTTATAGTTTCTCTTCAGAAAGAACTGTATCAGGATTTCATATCCCCGTAGATGACCCCCCTAAATCAAAAAGACTGAGTGATCACTGATGTTTTCTTCTTTTATTTCACCTGCTCCTGTTACAGGTCACCATGGAAGATTGTTAAGATTTATTAACCCCCCCCAAAAAACAATTTCTATTTTACCCCAATAAAAAAACCACGAGTTTCCAAATCTCCTCAATGCACCATTGACGAGAGGAACTTTAGTTTTAACGAGGGGGACTGTGTTAGTTGCAGGGAGTTAAAAAGGAACTTGAACTTGCTACACTTAAATAAAAGGACAAAGTAGAAGCCCCTGGTGAGCACCGATAATTCACACCCAGCAGGGGAAGGCATGAAGTCCATGATGGGCATGCAGTCGGCAAAGTGTCTCACTTCCTTTGTTGGAAAGAATGCCTCTCAACCTGCATATGACCTGAACATTTTAAATACTTAGCCATTTTAGCCATAAACTGTCTGTGTATAGAAATGCTTGCCTACCGCAGAATGAGATACACGTTGATGTGGACAAGGTTTTTAATCTCCACAGGGAAGTGAGGGAGGGAAAACGTCCCGGTGAGGATAAGATTGGCCGCTGATGTCTTAAGAGCTGTGCAGACGCGCTGTCTGACATATTTTCCTTCATCTGTCTGAAGTCACCTCAACTCCACAGGGTTCCTTGTCTCTGGAAGGATTCAGTGACTGTTGCTGTCCCAAAAATGTAAGAGTGGTATTGGGTCATGTATAGATGGAGGTGTACACTGGAGAGTGGAGGAGTGAAATTCAGCAGGAGTAAGACAGAATACATATGAGTGAAGGAGAGGGGAGACAGAGGAATGGTGAGGATGCAAGGAGTAGAGAGGAGGAAGGTGGATGAGTTTAAATACTTGGGGTCAACTGGTCAAGGTTACAGGGAATGAGAGGTGAAGAAGAGTGTCAGGGTTGATTTGTGACAGGAGGGTACCAGCAAGAGTGAAAGGGAAGGTTCACAGGATGGCAGTGAGACCAGCTATGTTGTATGGTTTTCATTGGGAGAGTGACAAAGAAGGACATAATCAGGCATGAATGCATTACAGGGGCAGTTCAAGTTGGAAGGTTTGGGGGCAAAGCAAGTGAGGCAAGATTGAGATACTTTGGAAGTGTGTGGAGGAGAGATGCTGATATACTGGGGGAAGGGTGCTGAATATGGAGCTGACAGGCCAGAGGAGAAGAGGAAGACCAAAGAGGAGGTTTATGGAAGTGGTGAGGGAGGACATGCTGGTGGCTGGTGTGACAGAGGAAGATGTAGAGGACGGGAACAGATAGATGACGAGAAGCTAAAATTATTATTTTCAATCCCAATGAGGATTGAGATGTGCTCCAGTTCCCGTTCCCCCGATTTCCTGACCTGATTTCGTACAAGTTGACAATGGATGGATGAATGTATAGATGGATTATTATCATTACTGATGGTAGCATGGTTAGAAACGCTTATCTATATTACCTGTAATCATAAACATTACAATATATATCCCAAATTAATGCTCGGAAGATTCACGTAATGTGATTTCAGACACCCCTAAAGTGGACCGTACCATGTCTCTACCTTGACGGCGGGCCTTCTTGCGTCACTACCATTTATGATTGGCGTGCGTCATATCTTCCCACGCATCGTACCGAACGCCGTAAATTAAGCTAATTTCATGACCTGCGACCACTAATTAAACCTTTCCCTAGGTGGAATTTTCAATAAACCTCGCATTGGATAAGGAATATGCCCCTTAAAGAAACTTGAACAGGAAGAAAAACAGAACAGCAACAGAAGAAGGATCACTCACCCTAGACGAACAGGCGTGCGATGGATCTTGTGTAAGTTCATATAAGAATCTGTCTAGCTGGTTTAACACACCTGAATTTCTTACCACAAGAATGTCTGAACTAGTATGAGTCAAGATTCGACGGATGAATGTCTTGGCTTGGCAATTCAATATATAATGAAATCGAATGTTAGCTAACACCGATGCTCAGTCAGTAGCAACGAGACAATGGGGGATTCGTTGTGGAGTTTTGTTGTGACAGTAATCCAAAAAGTGGTGGAAGAAGTATTCAGATCCTTTACTTAAGTAGAAGTATACATGGCGCAATGGCAAAATTCTTCTTCTTCCTCCTCTTCTTCTTCTTCTTCTTCTTCTTCTTCTTCTTCTTCCAACTGGAGAATTATCGCCACCTACTGTTGTAAAAAATATCCCTCAGCTGTCAGTTATCACTTCGATAAATCCCTCCCAACAAATATACAAGGACCCGGGTTAGGGTGGAGGTGGAACTGAAGCAGAGTGAGTGGTGTACAGACCCCCTTGGGAATGTGGACATCCATGGGATAGTGACAGACTCATGGTTGGTAAGGAATTATCTGATGTGTTGCAAACGGGCCCTGATTTGGGGCGGCATAGCTCAGTGGGTAGAGCGGTTGCCTGGCAATCGGAAGGTTGCAGGATCAATCCCCGGTCCTGCATATAGCATGTTGAGGTGTCCTTGAGCAAGACACTTAACCCCTAACTGCTCCCCGAGAGCCATATGCTGCCAGCTCACTGCTCCTATACAATAGGTTGGGTCAAAAATGCAGAGAAATCCAAATTTCCCCTTGCGGGACTGATAAGGGAATCTTTATTTTTATCTTATTTATTTAACTCTAGAAAAAATAGTGAGCAGATACAAAAGCAACTAGAAATACTTGACAATAATTTTCCAGGGGACATCACAAGCAAACGACTTGACAGTGTGCATGACCAGCAGCAAGGCAGTGCTAGACACAAACAAAGCCACAATTCTCACAATCGCAGCCATCTAAGAGAACAGACATCGTGTGATGCATGTGGTGACATGAGAGTCCACAGCCCATAGCAATGCCCTGCTAGGGAAGCAGTGTGTAACCCTTATACAAAAAAATGGTCCTTATGCCGGTGTGCAGAGCTAGAACTGTTAATGAGATGAACAGACCAGCACTACTAGAACATACTGATGATGTGTCTTTGCGCAAGCTCAATAATCCAGGTGAGGGAATCACAAACAGGTGAATTAGTTCATCTGGATGAAAGGTTTTATTGAGAAAACTTGTATCACTCGTGCAGGTGATATCTTTAGTCTGAACCACAGTATACCCAGCCTTATGAGCAATCCCCACCCTTATAAAGGATACAGCCGTGCCAAACAACACAATGGATGATTTATATGCAATGGGCATTGACTGCACATTCAGTGGTAATGAGTACTATTCACAGAGGACGGGGGAATAGCTACAATCACACCATTGTAGGATGATGATAGATGTACTCAGGCCAAGACTGCAGTCTACACCCATCTCCAGGCCAGTGACCACTCATTCAAAGAGGAGAATCTCCACATCCTTGATAAGGAGGAACGCTGGTTTGAAAGGGGTGTTAAAGAGGCCATCTATGTGAAGAGGGAATGACCAAGTTGAACATTTCAGCATGGGAGTGCCAATAGCAGAAGACTTTTGATAAAATCAAAGATGAACTACCTTAGCCCCATGGACTAGCACTATTATTAATAATACTTTGTACTACGATGGCTTTTGGCCAATCCTGTTGAGAGTTGGCACAGGTGATCATCCATTTCTATCACTTCTTGTCCTCTGCATCTTCCTCTGTCACATCCACCCCCTCCCTCACCACATCCATAAACCTCTGCCTCAGGCTTCTTCTTTCCCTCTTGCCTGGCAGCTTTATCTTACACATCCTTCTCCCAGTATACCCAGCATCTCTCCTCTGAACCGTCTGAATTTTGCCCCTTTCTTTGTGTCCAGACCGTCCAACCTGAGCTGTCCTTCTAATATACTTGTCCTAATCCTGTTCTTCTTCCTTACTCCCTGCAAAGATCTCAGCATCTTCAACTCTGCCTGGACGTGGACCTGGTGGAGCTTGGGGGATTAAGGCTGGATGCCCTTCCTGATGCTCTGCAGTGGGATTGAACTTGTGATGTCTGGCTTTTTGTTTTCTGACATGTGCCCTCCCTCCACCGTGTACTTCCCTTCATTCACATGTATACATATACTCCATCTTACTCCAACAGACTCTCAATCCTCCCCTCTGAAGTGCGTGCCTCCACCTCTCCAGGTCCCTCAAGCTGCTTCTTACCCTCGCTGCAGATCACAACATCATTCACAAAGCTCCTAGTCCACGGAGACTCCTCCCTGATCTCCCCTGTCAACCTTTCTATCACCATTGCAAAGAAGAAAAGGCTCAGGGCCGATGCTTTCTGTAATCTCACTTCAACTGTGAACCCATCCTTCACTCCTGCTGCACGCCTCACCATTGTCCCGATGCCCTCATGCATATGCTATACCACTATTACATACTTCTCTGCCACTCCTTGCTTCCTCACAAAGTACAGCACCTCCTCTCTCAGCGCCCTGTCATTTACTTTTCAAAACCGACAAAGACACAATGTAACTCCCTCCGATCTCTGTATTTCAACACTCTCAAAGCAAACATTGTACATTTCATGCTCTTTCCTGGTATAAAACCACACTGTAGCTCACCAATCAACGCCTCTCCTCTTGACCTAGCTTTAACCAGGGGTCGCAAAGCTCAGGAGGGAGGGCAGTTGTTCAGTAATTTGAGGATCGATGACTCAATCCCCCGACCCCTACAAAAAAAGGGTCAAGTGTCCTTGAGCAACACACTGTTCCATGGGCCCTGCATCTGCTCACCGCTGCTATGCAATAGAACGGGTTAAATGCGGAGAACAGATTTTATTATATATGTGCAGTGACAAATGAGTGAAGCTTATTCGACTCTTTCTCGTATCTTCATCTCTTCAACTTTATACCTCTGTAGTTGCCACAGCTCTGCACATCTCTCTTATTCTTGAAAATTAGTATCGGTATACTTCACTCAGGCAGCCTCTCACTTTTCGAGATTGTGTTGAACAATCTAGTTAAAAAACTCCGCTGCCATCTCTCTTAAACACCCTCTATGCCTCCACAGGTATGTCATCTGGATCAACCACCTTGGTACTCTCCATCCTCTTCATAGCTCTTCTTGATGCATGGCCAACAATCCAGGTAAGGATTTATTTATTTTTTTACTGAATAATTCCTTTGGACTCGTTTTATTGAAAGGGATATTTCATCACTATTCCCCAATCCTCTGAGAATAGTACTCGCTGCCGTTGAAAGTCCAGTCAATGACTAATTTGCATATGGAACCATCCATGGTTTTGGTTGTGATCCAACTGTGTTGTTCATGTGTGGGGAATTCCGGCAGTTACATCCGACTGAAGAGGTCACATGATATGAGTGACGAAACATTTTTCATTCAAATGTATCCAAATGAACTGGTTCAGCTTTTTGTGACCTCTTGATAGTTTCTCTCTTTATCCATGCCAATCTACATCCCTTCCTGATTCATTATCCTCACACCCAACCTACTCTCTCATTTTCTTTATTAATCAGTCCCTCAACGTACTCCTTCAAGAAACATGTCAACATGTCCTTGAGCAAGACACCCTTAACTGATTGGGACAACAGTTGAAAATTAGCCTGATGGCTAAATCTGGCACGTTTAGATCTGACTCTACATATTCATTATTATGTACTTTTGCTATTAAAGGAGATTTATCCATCCATCCATCCATCCATCGTCAACTGCTTATCCCAAATGAGGTCGCGGGGGAACTGGAGCCTATCTCCGTTCTCATTGGGCGAAAGGCGGGACACACCCTGTGTAGGTCGCCAGTCTATCACAGGGCAGAGCAGTTCAGTGTCTTGCTCAAGGACACCTCGACACACTTCTCTGCAGGACCAGGGATCGAACCTGCAACCTTCCGATTGCCAGGCGACCGCTCTGCCCACTGAGCCATGCCGCGCCTTTAAAGGAGATTTATATTTATTTATTTATTTATTTACTTGTCCATCACCTCCTCATTGCCTTCATTCCTTTCACCAATATGCCAATTGAAGTCCGATCCGATCATTACTCTCCTCCGCTTGGGTGAATTCTCCACCACACAGCTCATAGCTCAGTGGGTGGAGCGGTCGTCTGGCAATCGGAAGGTTGCAGGTTCGATAGTCGGTCCTACGCAAAGCATGTCGAGGGGGTCCTTGAGCAAGACACTGAACCCCTAACTGCTCCCCGAGCGCTATATGGTGGCGGTTCACTGCTTCTATACAATAGGGTGGGTTAAAATGCAGCGAATTCCAAACTTCCCCTTGTGGGACTGATGAGGGAATCCCGAAAAAACCCCAACATCCAATGCACTTCAGATTTCTTCTTTTTTTCTAACCGACACCCAACTTGCTGGGTATATGTGCTGATCACATTCATCATCCCACCTTCAATTTCCAGTCTCACACTCATCACTTTGTCTGACACGGTCTCCACCTACAACACCCTCTTGACGTATTACTCATTCTTGATGACCCCTTCCCAATTTCCTCTCCCATCCATGGTAGAAGAGTTTGAACCCACTTCAAATGCTCCTGGCCTTACTCTCTTTCCACCCGGTCTCTTGCACAAACAGTATCTCCACCTCCCTTCTCTCCATCATATCAGCCAGCTCTCCCTTTTCCAGTCATGCCGCCAACATTCAAAGTTTAGACACTCACCTCCAGACTCCTGCCCTTCCTCTGTTCCCACTGCCTCTGGATATGTCCTCTTCCTCTCCCTCGCCCAACAGTAGCATAGTTTCCACCAGCACCCTGCTGGCCAACAGTACAGATGACAGCCATCGGTAATCCCGGAGTTGGTCTATCCAGTATGGAAATTATACTTATTAAAGGAAAGGAGGCCACTTGATTTGGTCATTGTAATTCTCACAATGAAATTCGTCCCCTACAGTTAAACCCACAAGGGGCTATCAGCAGCTGCAGGGCCAGGGAAAATGATACGCATTTTTGATTTAGCATTGGTTTCATGCCAATTACCCTTCCTGTTGTAACCCTCCCATTTTTCTCTGGCCTTGGGGCCGGCACTAAGAATGCACTGGCTTGTGCATTCCCAGTGGCTGCGTGGACTGATGTCGATATTTACTAAAAACTGAGCATGCATCTTTACTAGAATATCTTAAATCTCTTACTCAAGAACGTCAGGGAGTAATGTTATAAAAAAATGTGTTTGGGATTTAAAAAAAAAAACTTTATGAAATATGCCTGACATCCAAAAAGTGCTAAAGAATAAAGTTAAAAGAATAAAAAAACCAACATAATTACTGTGGCTCCATTTACAAAACTCTTGAGTGTGTTTGATATAAATGCGATCCCTTGTTTATACTGAAAATATATGTTAGAATATTAGTTTTAGGGCTTCGGTAATATGAATCCAGGAATAGCCCATAATTCTCATTGCAGATGATCTAGCATCTCTTTATTTGTAGAAAAGGTAGCCGTTTTACTATAACTTCTCATGTTACATTTGGCTTTTTATACAGATTTTAAGTGAAAGCAGTAACCAAGGGATTGCTGAGGAGCAGAACAGAGGAGGCCTTCAAAAAGAGGCAAGCGCCCTAATACTCCGATATGGGGGGGGGGGACATTGGGAATCAATCCAGGCAAGATGAGGCAGCTTCTAAGAGGGTTGAACAGTTTTGAATTACTTTATCCGGACGCAACGTTTACCGAGAGAAAGGTTACATCCCTCCTCCATTAGACCTCTTCGGTCTCAACTGACTGCAGGTACCCCCCCCCACCCTTACAGAGAACACACTCTGGTGTAACGACCGAAAACAACACTCCGTTTAATATGACGGATGTGGCCATTAACTAGACTCACTAATGACATCGTGTACTATTCATAGAGGGTTAGGGAATGCTGGCAATTACAGCATAGTAAGATAGTGACAGATATACTCTTAGCCCCCTGCTGGTTCAGTGATGGCTGTATCCTCTTTGTAGATGGCCTTCTCTGACTCTGTTCAAGCCAGCATTCCTCCCCATCAAGGACATGCTCATCCTTGAACGAGTGGAAAATGGCCCATGGATGGGTGTGGCCTGATGTGTTTGCTGTTCTGTATTGTGCCATCCTCTCGGCCAGTGTCTCTTTGGTTTCCCTGATATACACATCGTGGCAATCCTCCATCCCTTAACAGCATACACTGTATTGTTCTGTTTGTGGTGGGGGACTTGTTTCTCCCTGGGTGGACAAATTAATTATGCTGTTTGTTTTGGGGTTTGAAAGGATCTGAGATGCAGTGTTTGAAAACCAGATGTTTCAACTGCTCCGACACTCCTACCACATACGGAATCACTGCTGGTTTATGCTCAGGCAGCTGTCGTCCCTCTCCGCGCACTCTTCCTGGCTTTGACAAACACTCCGTTAGGATAACCACGCATCTTATTTTATTTTCCATCCATCCATCATCCATCCATCCATCGTCAACCGCTTGTCCGAAATCGGGTCGCGGGGGAACTGGAGCCTATCTCCGTTCTCATTGGACGAGAGGCGGGGTACACCCTGTATAGGTCGCCAGCCTATCACAGGGCAGAGCAGTTAGGGGAACAGTGTCTTGCTCAAGGACACATCGACACGCTTCTCTGCAGGACCGGGGATCGAACCTGCAACCTTCTGATCACCAGGCGACCGCTCTACCCACTGAGCCATGCCGCCCCTATTTATTTTATTTCCATTTCATTTCATTTAACCAGGGTTTGTTCGATGTGGGATTTCTCTACAGTGTTGTGATGACTCCATCATTTCTGCCTGTATTGCTGTCCTCTGTATGTGAAGTTGATGGACTGAAGACGGCTTCGGGAGCAGACACACTCGGTCACTGTTAGAGGGGGTCCTATTGCTGAGGGTGCAGTCATCCTGCAACTTCATATGGACCACCTCCACGGCTTCAGCCACAAGAACACATGTAAAGAGGGACATAACATTAGAAGAGGGTGTTATCTCATCCGCCTCCGTAATGATGTCCCTCACCTTATTCATAAATTCTACAGTGTTCTAAATGTGATGTTTAGTACTGCTCACCAATGGGTTAAGAATAGATACTGGAGAGTTATAGATACTACAGTTGTTATCAACATTAATCAACCCCCCACGGCAAATCAGGTTTATTAGTCAGATGTACAAACCAGCAGCTTTTTACAAAAAATAAATCAAACGAGAACATCTTAAATAGCTCAACACAGCTAATATTACAGGTGGTTTCTCCAAAATTCAACACAAAATGCTCCTTTTATAACTACTGCAGTCTCCGAATGATTCAACCCCCTGCATAGAATCCCTCATAAGAGACACTTTTGTAAATCAGGGGTGGTCTCATCACACCAGATGCAACC
>OMLC01036012.1:0-18957 GCA_900302585.1 Regalecus glesne
ATATGTATATATGCACGCGCATACACACACACACACACGCACGCATGCGCACAAACGGCACCTTTCAATGCTACAAGTTAGTTTATTTGATAAAAATGCTTGACTGTCTTGTCTTGATAGGACCTCACTCTTGAGTATGCAACTGCCACCAATCCCACTGCCATTACTCCAGAGGAATATTTTGATCCAGACTTTGACTTGGAGAACAGAGACATCGGCCGGCCAATTGAACTGAGCATACGAACGCAGAAGTGAGAAATACCAGTACTGTAGCCAGAGCCATTATATATGAAGCTTTATTTTCTTTATTGGATTAGGGTTAATACTCCTGCCCGTGCCCCTGACCAGGTCAATAGGAAAACGAACTGGAGTTGATTCCCAGTTGCTGTAGCTATCTACTGCTCATATACAATACCATGGGTTAAATGTAGAAGACAAATCTCATTGTACCCTGTGGAAGGAAAAAATAAATTGTCCTTCTGACAGGTATCATAGACTGTAAGTACTTTGAAATTGTGTTGGAGTGTTTACATGTTGCCTTTTTCCATTGTATTTTCTTTGTCTCTCACAGGTTTAAAGGTACATTGTGGATGAGCGAGGAACACCCCCTCTCTCTGGTAGAGCAGGTTACTCCCATCATTGACCTCATGGCCCGCACCAGCTCCCATTTTGCAAGGCTGCGAGATTTTGTCACCCTGAAGTTTCCCCCTGGATTTCCTGTAAAAATAGGTACTTAAATCCCTCCAGTGAGCAGGAGTGACACAGAAGAGGTCATGAGTTTTCATGCAGACCACACGTTCAAGATGAACACTAAAAAATACATGGCCTAGTTGACTCATTCAGATCTATTTCAAAGTCTAATCTGTCATTTGTTCTTCTCCCAGAAATCCCACTGTTTCACGTGCTTAATGCCAGGATTACATTTGGGAATGTCAACAAATGCAGTACAGATGAAGCACTGAACACTTCCCCGGCTGCCACACCAACACCACCAGGGGAAGAGGGAGAAGCAGCTGGTATGAACACAGCCGGTCTGAGCACTAAATACTTTGGAAGTTACTCTTCCAGATTACTGTAAAATATTAATATGCACTTTCTCAGTATTGTTCCTTTTATTTTTCATCCACACAGCACCCCCTCTATTCCAAGTGTGTCCTTCAGTGTTTGAGGTACCCGTCCACTATCGCCATCGAGGAAGCAACCGCCACATACCTATATCCAACCACGAGGAGGAACTTTTGCAGTATGCAATCCATCAGAGCCTTCTGGAGTCTCACCAGGTCACAGGACAGGTAATAAAGCAACACTCATTTGAAAAGAAAAATCACTCACTTAAACCTAGTCACTCACATCATGTCATGTTCTTTTTCAGTATACTGCATAATCTTTCCACTTAACTCCTTCTTCTTATAACCTTCTATCGGTTGAATCATTTCATATAATTACAGGAAATGACTTGGGATGATGCTAACGGAGACTTAACTGATGCTGTGCTCAGTAGCCTGAGTGATGGGTAAGGAGATGAGATAAAGACTGCAGGGCTCTTTTCTGTTTTTTTGCAGTCTGCTCTGAGTCATACATTTCATGAATACATCAAAAGTGTATATTTATTCATGCAAGTCGATAGGGACACTTTAATATACAGTATATTCCTAGTTTTCTATTGTTGATGAAAACACCATCCTTTGCCATGTTGTTTTAGAAGTATCCCAGAGGGGGCAGTAGTGGACTATGGAGACACACCCAGCCCTGCAAGCACACTGTCTGCTTTTAGCCCTGATTCTGAGCTCCACCTGGCAATGGAGCTCTCAGCAAGAGCTCAAGAGGAAGATGAAAAAAGGAAGAAGCAAGAAGATGATGAACTACAGAGGATATTGCAGCTATCACTCACCGAGAAGTAAAGGCTAGTAGAGGGAACAAGGAGTGAGGTCAGATCGTATTAACTTCTAGTTCCAGAGAGAACCACCACACCTCAACTTACCTCCCCAACCTCTAGTCATCTATGCAACCTCAGATATGTTCTGTAACAGGTCATTATTGCACAGGCAATGTTAGACCCTTTGTATTCAATGTTTTCAAATGGCTATTTTTGGTAACATACTCCTTTATATATATTTGTATCTCCACATAATTCATTGTCCCTTTTCTGTGCTCTAGCATGATCCATAAATTTGTTAAGATTATTTTAGACGGGGCTCCTTTTGGTTCAGTTGAGACCTGCAGCTGTAACCCATAAACATGGTTTTCCTCTTAACCTTATCAGGGTCAGTGGCAGATGACAGATGTTGAGGTTCTTGTAACATGTGTTAGACTACTGGGGGTGATACTGTAGTCTCCTACAAGGTCACCTAGCAAAGGGTCATGATCTCACTGAATGATTGAATATCTCAGGGTTCCACTTTTCCACAGTCCTTTTGCATTGAAATTGCTTTGTTGACACATTGGAGGTCTTGCCACATTTCTGACATGCAAAATATTACCATCCCTTTACACTTCTGTGGCTCATTCACTGCTGTTCCGAAGGTACGCCATGACTGGATTCCATTCAAATCAAGCTGCAAGTTAATGGGTAAATAGAAAACAGAAGTTATAGTTCTTTGTCAGTCTGCAATATTCAGATGGGGTAACTGTCAGAGCATGTAAATGTGAGATATGTCATTAAGCTGCTTGTAGATGTCACTGTAGACAGAAAGAGCTGAGTCCAGTTTTTCTAAGGCAGCTTAGGTGAGCATGTATCTTTGTATTTTGGTTGGAGGGGGCGCATAATTTTTGTTAAATCATTTTTCTCTGGACCACCAACTGTCACTGAACAACATCAGCCATTATCACCTCAGATCAAATGAGCAATAGCAGAGCCCTTTGTGCCTGCCTGTAGATAAGTGTTCATGCAGTGTAAGAGTATTCACATAACCAGTGCTTTGTAGATTTTTATAACTGGGCCATTATTTAATTTAAGAAGATCAATTCTGAAATGTTAGCTTTTGTATGGCCACAAGGCTTTGATAATGAGTTTTCTAATGGTAATCCTCTAGTCTTTTACTGGTACAAAACACCATGCTGAAGGAAGTTCAACATGGATTCAGATTAAATCTACTTGTGGGATTCAGCAATGGTTGCAATTTTGGATACAGATCCTAGTGATGACCACTGATAAAGGATGGTTGAGGGAAGTGGTTTAGACTGTGGTGCACTGCCACCCATAGCAAACATACAAAGTCTAAACACAATTTTGGAAATTCCATATCTTACAAACTACGACAGTGTTCAAATGTAATAGTGACGCTGAGTTGGAGCATTAACCACTATAGTTGATTTGCACAATAACTGATTTTTCATCAAAAGTCTCTCTGGTTTCTAAGGGCTTGCACTCAAAACTTGCTAATATAATCAACCTGCCAAACTGCTAAACAGACTACTTTAACAAGGTTAACTTGGCTGGATTTTAGAGAAATATTTCCTTTTTAATTAGTCATTAATTAGCTTAGCTACAAGGTTGTTGGTTTTTTAATTGATAAGATTTTCCAGCATTTTCCAAATGCTGTTTTTTTGTTTTTGTTTTTGAAATAGAAGCACTTTATTTCTATGTGGACTGAATCTGACTAAGCATGTATTTTTTAAAAACAAAACAACAAAAAAAACACCAACAGATACTTTATGTAAGTAGCCTTATACAATTTGCGCTCACAGCACATAAGTTGTAATTCTTCATATCCGATGCCGTTATGTAACTTTACAATGCCAGGTCCACCGCATTTACCCATTCAGGTTAAGGCTTAGACCTTCATTTGTTGACAGCATGTGAATGAATGGAGATTATGTTTGGTTAGATGCTAAATATAGCCAAGTCCCTCAGTAATTCCTATCTGGTTACAACATAATCAGAGTATATAGTAACTGTTTATTGTAATACGATTGGAGTGTGTAAGATGAACCATATACACACGAAATGTTGGAAGGATTGATTCTAAAAATGGAAAGAAAATTGTGTGTGCCTGTTTTGTGTTTTTGACTTATTTGTCATTCGTCAAGGCTAAATTTTCTACAACTCTGAATCCCAGATGAATTGAAATGCCTTGGACAAGCTTTTTTATGGCTTTTGTTGTACCTGTGTATTTTCCAATATGCAAACAGCCTGATCTTGGTTGGGAAGACTTACAAAACGATGTCTGAGTTGGCCTTTTTTTTTGCTTTGTGAAAATAGTGAATGACTGCAGCTGTGGACTAAGGCAATTAAGATCTTTCTCTAATTGTAAACCTGCGTATTGACTTTTTTATTGGGTGTCTCAGAAGTATGCTTATCTTAAGGCTCCTGTAATGTGGCTGTACCTGCCACTTCTCATTGAGATTCCGATGCTCTTTTATGGGAAATCAAGCTAATAAAGAAATTCTGTGAATCAAAGATGACCCAATCGACCTTTGTGTTGCAAATATGCCATCTCTTTTAATTTTTACTAGATTTGTGAATATAAACAAGAAAGAAAGCTTCCCAGCAGATTGTAATCTCTCCAAGTTCACATCACTCTGTTCACCATGTTCCTTTCAAATTAACTGACAAAGGCAGGGAAATTGTTATTTATCCCGTATGGGTAATGACAGTAACCAAATAAAATAAATAAAAGCAATATTGAAATGTTTTTGGAAATATGCCAAGAGGAGATGCTGGGTACATTGGAGGAAAGATGCTGAATATAGAGCACCTAGGCAAGAGGAAAAGAGGGGAGGGGGCAAAAGAAGAAAATAAAGCAACTTTATTTGGTCGTGTTCCTACAATGGATTTTGTTCCATGCATTTAACCCATCCTATTGTATAGGAGCAGTGGGCAGCTGCAGTGCCCTGGGAGGGGCAGGAGAGGTGTATGGGTGTGGTGAGAGAGGACAGGCAGGTGGTTGATGTGAAGGGAGAATGCAGGGGACAGGAAGAGGTTGAAATGGATGATCCGCTGTGGTAACCCCCCCGAACAGGAGCAGTCATTGTAGAAGTAGTAGCAGCAGCAGCAACTCTTAAACAACCATGTCTTGTGGACAAGTGTTAGGTGTAATTGGGTAGTAAATAGGCGGCAAGTTTAATCCTCCATGAAAAGGTGAAATCATCGGGCCGCTTCCTCATCTCTTCAGACTTCTTCATCGGCGAGGCAAAGGTTTGTAAACATACACAGCCATAATGATCATTGCCACCAGCAGGATAACGAAGACACTCGACGTTGTAGCTGAAACACGACAACAAACTACACTGCATTAATAGCAACAACCAAACGACAACAGACTGTACTGACATTTCTTCCCGCCTCCTACCCCGTTGACTCATCCGGCCGTGTTACTGCGCATGCGCACATTAGTACACTGCGTCTAATGTATTATACGTGAGCCACGGTCGAGAAATCCGACAAGGCAGATTAGGACAAATCATCACAACAGCGTGAAACAGCACAAACAAAAGTTTTTGTAAGAATATGTCACCTTTTTAAAAATTCCCCGTGTTTTTTATTCATCCATGCCTGAATACAACGCGTGTCTCATGTAGAGAGAGCAAAGTGTCTGTAAGACCTTGCAGGCTAGGAGTGTGTAGTGTAAACAGCACATAACCATTCTCTCCGTGATGGACACGCTTTGCATCTCGAAACAGACCACGCATCTGTATCACATAATAACTTACCCAAATTCTGATTTTGTAGGACCATGTAAGGTCTGTCATTCACTCTTGTGTTCTCAATCTGCCCGCTAACCATTACACTGAAACATAGTATTGTAATGGTTATTCGATTAAAATGCAGCATCATCGCAACAGAGATCGGAGGAAGAGTAATGGGAAAGAGGCGCACCATCTTCCGTGGCAATGTCTGGGTCCTAGGGCCGATGCTTTACTGAGACTCCAGACTAAAGCTGGCAGGGATTTTTAAATAACTTCCTCCTTATCCTTCTCGAACATATATTTGTTGATTAGTTTTTGAATTGTGTTGAAAATAAAGACATTTGAATTTGACCTCCTTATCCTCCTTGCTCATCTTGTGCTTTTTAAGGCAACTACATTATTGTGTTCTGTCACTTTTACTGGAACAACGTGCACCAGGCTAGAATGTGTGAGAAGCCCCAAAATTCAGCCAGGATACATTTGTAAAAGGTGTAGGATCTCTCTTTTTTATGAAGAAATTATGGACATCATATAAGGTAGAATGTGAGATTTCTATCCCATTTTTCATTTCTGAAATGTCAAAGAGCAAGGTGGTATAGATATAAAGGTCAAGGACCTTGGGGTTATGTTCATACTACATCATTACTGTGCATGACTGATGTAGATGGCCTTTATCATTCACACGTCTTCAGGATGCACATCATAACAAACACAGCTCTTAATAATGTGCCCAGGGACCATAAGAAGGGCTGACTTCCATGTTTGGCCTGAAATTGAAATAAATAGCTTTGTGGTCAATTTAAAGAAGCCCCCCCCCAAAAAAAAGAATATACGACCACAAAAACTGCATGTATCTAGGCATAAAGTCTGCAATCGCCATGAAACAATCAGCCCATTTTATAAATGATGCACTGAAGGAAAATATTAGAATAGGATATTCAGTGGGACATCTGACTGCCATTCTGCAGTAATTGTGACTGCACGCTGACAGAAAAATAGATAAAATAGTTAAGGTGGTAGAATATTAGGTAAATTCACATTCAGAGAAATGCCTCTGTGAGTACACCGTAAATAAAAAATGCACTCAAGTCAAAATATCGCCTGAACATATCGCCATCTAGCAGCAGCTAGATGGCCATTGGTTTTGATGAAAAGCATTTTAATGAGGTGGATTATCTACAAATTCAGTCCTAATTTTCTTGGATGACTTTGATGTGAAAAAAGGAAAAGAAATCTTAAAAACTGCTAAAAAAAGGTAGTCAGTAGTTTACATCTCTATAGACTGGTTCTAATACAGTTGCTAACAAAATTGTTCCACCCCCACTGCAAATCAGATTTATTAGTCAAATGTGCAAACTAGAAGCTGTTTACAAAACAAATCAAACAAGAACATTTTAAATAGCTCAACACAACCAACATTAGTGGTTTCTCCAAAATCAACAAACAAAATGGTGCTTTTAATAACTACTGCAGTCTAAAGATTATTCCACCCTCTGAATAGAATCCCTCAGAAGAGACACTTTAGTAAATCAGGTGTGGTCTCAAGCACACCAGATGCAACCAATCAAGGGCTTCTTTAGTTGCATCAGGTGAGCTTGAGATAGAAGGCCTCAAATATCTGGACTGTTGACTGTGAGGTTTCATTGCATGTTAGAAATATGGCTAAGTCAAGAGAATTGTCCAAAACGTTCAGAGAAGAGATCATTGCCTTGCACAAACAAGGACAAGGATATAAAGCTATAGCAAAGGCCCTGAATGTTCCTAGAGATACAGTTGGAAGCAAATGTCTTGATGCATGCTTAATAATCCAGGTATGGAAATCACAAAAAAAGAGGTGAATCAGTTCAAATGGATCAGGACTTTATTTGGAAACATTTCATCACTCACCAGGTGACTTCTTCAGTCTGAGCTGAAAACAACCCCCCCCCCCTTATAAACAGTACATTGATACCACAAAACAATAGGCTGGGTTCATATGTAAGTCGTGTGATCAACTGCACATTCAGTGGCAATGAAACAATAAAAAGGGACTGGTGAAGTATAATTACCCTAACTGGGCGTTTGTAGTCTTTGAATAGGGGTGGTGGTCTGAGAGTACATCCGTGTCATCTTACAATCCCGTGATTGCAAATATTCCCTAATCCTTTGTGAATGATGCTCACTGCCCCTGGACAACATACTTGGCAACCAAAATGATATTGTTACAGAAAACACTAGAACGCCCGCCATGATAGCCCGAATCCATCATTTCCAAATCAAGGAGAAAAAACTATAGCTTTCTTGCCAACAATTCCCCCGAGGTACAAGGATAAGGCGATGCATTTCTTCCCCGATTTTCTAGTGGATGTGATCAAATAGCGCCAGGCTTTCAAAGATGTTCGTAACAGGCTCAAGGAGGCTATCGCCAGGGTTAGTTTCATCTATCCAGCCTGGTTTATGGTCATCCTGGCAAACTTGGAGCGGGTATTTTCTTCACTTCAAGAAGCTGAGCTGTTTGCAGGAACTCTGTCCTGAGCATTACATACGCTTTGGATGACTACATTTTCTGGTATGTTGCTTCCTTTCCTGTTATCATGCAGGTCGGGACATTTCCATGACCGTTGTTTAGATTATGTTACTTGTTTTGGAGGGAGAGCATAGGAATCTTTTGTTAGCTTAGATAAACTATATTTTCCTATGATCCAGCAGACTGTCTGCTTGAAGGGAATGTGCTCTCACTTTGTTTGGGAAAGTGGGGTTAGGGGGAGGGGGGACGTGTTCTTAATTGTGTGTCTTTTTGTGTTGTTATTCTTTATGCTGTTATCAGTGTGCTACAAGGGCGTCACGTACAAATTGCTGTGCTTAGATACCCATCCTAGTCTTTCTTCAAGAGGTGGTGGCATTACTTTTACTAGGTGGAATGTCCTTGGATTGGGGCATGCGATTAAAAAGCAAAAGTATTCTCTCATTACAAGTCGTTAGCTCCAAACATTATATTCCTGCAGGAAACGCACATCAGGCCGGCAAGAGTAAAGTTGCTCAGATCAAATTTTCCAGTCCACATTCTCCAGTAAACCTGGTGGAGTGGCTATCTTGATTAGAAAAACTATCCCATTTAGACATGTTTCTACCATATGTGATCCAAATGGCAGATATATCTTGGTGACAGGCTATATATTTATTCACACCATGTTCCACTTTTAAATGTATATGGTCCCACATTTGATGACCCATATTTTTTATTCTACTTTTTTTTAAAAATATGGTCTTTAATTTACTGCCTAATATCTCAGACACACATGTGATTGTTGGGGGTGACTTCAATTGTGTGATTGAAAATGTTCTGGACAGATCATCCCAAACAAACCAGTTACCTTCTGCTGCCTCCACAACCTTAAATAATTTAACGTTATCCACTCATCTAGTTGACATATGGAGACTTCAACCCCACACAAATAGGGCTTAGTCCTTTTTCTCACAAAGGCACAAATCTTTCTCTGGAATCAACTTTTTTCTGCTCGACTCAAACTTGATATCAAATGCGATCTCCACCACATATCATAATATTGTCATTTCTAATCACTCTCCAATATCATTAGTACTTGACCTTAACCATAAGAAACAATACTATAGTTGGCGGTTCTATCCTTCACTTCTCTCCAACTCCTCGTTTTCTCAGTTCATTTCTTCAAGGATCTCAGAATTTTTGGAAGCAAATGACAATCTAGAGGTTACAGACTCCACCTTATGGGAAGCTTTTAAGGCTGTGGCTAGATGACATATTATATCTTTTGAAAACTCAATTAGAAAAGAAAAGAAAAAATGCCTTTTAGAAATTGAAAAAGAGCTAACACAAGTAGAATCTGCCGATAAATCTTCTAATTCCATCACCTTACAGAACCTGCTTAAACTGAGGCATGAATATAATGACATATTATCTCCCTAGGTACAGGACCAACTGTGTAAACTGAAACAAAAACAATTCAAACTAGGAGATGAGCCCCAGAAGCTGTTAGCCTGACAGCTGAGAGGTTTTCAGGCTAGCAGAGCTATACATAAAATCAAGTCAAAATATGGGGATACTATCACTGACCCTGTCAATATAAACAAGCACTTCAGAGAATATAATCAACAACTATATATATCCAAAGGCGACACCTCTGCCTGGCTGGAGAATCTGAACCTCCCCAAATTAAGTGACACTGCGTGTGAAGTGCTTAATAGTGACCACACTGCTGAAGAAGTTCTAGATGTTATAAAATCCTTTCCCAATTGTAAAAGTGCTGGCCCAGATGGTTTTGGTATAGAGTTATATAAGAAATTCCCTGAACAGTTGACTCCACTCTTGCTCAGGATGTTTAATGACTCAGTTGAAACTCAAAGATTTCCTGTATATGAAGCCAACTCACTTATTCCAAAGGAAGGGTGAGATGAGACTTGAATAATTTTGATTGTAACTTTACATTCTCCATAGAAATGTCAACTGACGTAGTTCTGTACCCATCACCTTTCAGATGGTAGTTCCAAAGGATGGGACCAGAGTAAATGATTGTCCTCTCTCCTTGTGGTCTTTGACCCTTGGAGGCTGTAACCGAGGAACCAAGGACTCCACTAGGCATTTATCTTCAAAGCATCTCTGCTTGATAAGGAAGTGCAGCATCACTGATGGATTTAAAAAGGAATACAAATAAACTAGAATCCTCGCATCATAAAAAGACTCCTTTTGATAAAGACTGCCAACGGATGTTGCCTTTGTATGGAGGTAACAGCTGATTTCCGTATAACAGTGAGTGTGTTCACATACAGCCAGCCAGCGGCGTTACATTAGCATCCCTGTATGTGGTAAGTGTCCTGTAGGTGGTTGCTCCTGTGTTTAAGTTACACATCTGTGCTAAGTAGTAGTTTCTACAGCACATTTTGCAAATCCCATCCAGCCTTCTGGGATGTGTTGAGCCTATGTTTATGAGAGGCAACGTGGCCTCAAGCCATAGAGGAAGAATACACAAGAATAAAAGCACTGCAATTTAAATCCAGGGAACAAACAAATGAGAAGATTATAAACTCATCCCTCCACCACATCTTTGAACCTACTGAGAGGATTGAAGGCCAGATTAAGAAGAAGATCTAACACAGTCTATCTTTAAGCAGCTTTAAATCTTGAAATGCCTCCATACACATATATATAGGAAGAAATAAACATTGTCCTCTTCTTCTCAGTTGGTCATGTAGCTGATGAGAACATCTTATATTCTGATCCTGGTATCATCCTATAGAAAAGTCCCAACAGCCAAATGGGGCTAGTGAAAGGTTTAAACTGGTTTCCTTTAAATTATTGCATTTTTTTACCCTCACACAGAAGACAATCCATTAAGTGCAGCCATGAGGCTGGTAAAATCCAGATAAAATACATCAATCCATCCTCTGTCTATACCAACTTAATCCTATTCAGGGTTGCAAGGAGCTGAGAGAAGTACCTTTTTATCATGTTCATGCTGAGTCTTCATTCAGGCCACTGCATGCCCCGCTGTGCTGACAAGGAGGAGTGTAGGCTAATTGATTGTGTTTCACAGTTGATATCAGGATCATGATGAAAGGTCCGTTTTACGTGTTATGATTAGTCCCCATGTTGTGGGGTTGGACATTGATTTAGATGGTGTTTTGGAGGATTAAGATTGAATAACTTTTCTGACTTCCCCTGTGCAGCCCCCCCCTGTGCCAGAGGATCTGGAAGAGGAAAATGAAAAATGCAGTTAAAAATGAATAATTAAAATTAGATTAAATACATAAAATAAATTTCATTTCAAATACTATTCATGAGACTACTGTGCCGGTTTAAAATAAAATATCAATTGTTATAAATCCTTCCATACCAAAAATGAGGCCTTTGCCACAGCCTTCTTTCAATTGCAGCCAATAAATAACCACCTACCTGTTGGTCAAACCATTGCGTTTAATTGCTATCTACTACCCGAGCGTGTTAATCAAATCACAAGTTAGTTTACGACCACTGTTTTCCCGAGTGAGCTAACGTAAGCTTTTTTTCTGTAGCCGTGGAATTTAGCTAGTTAGCTGGTGCTCGCTTAAAATAATGGAGACGTTTTTGAAGAGAAAAAACGTCAGACGAGCGGACTGGAGACAGCTACAAGCAGACTGTATCCTGTATCTTGATGAGTATCCAAGCATTTATACTGTTGTTTCTTAATTATAAATGTTTACCTGCTAAGGGCTCAGACGCATGTAAAATGATACATAATCATACTTACCTTGGTTAATCCTATTGTAGCGTAATGATATGGATTATTGCAGAAGAGTCCACTAGGCGGCAACCTTATGCTGATAAAGGCGTATTTTCTGCAAAGCCAGAAGAAGAGTGAGTGAGAGTTCCCGGAAGTTCAGTGTTGATACGACGTGAGAGGTGAATATAACGTATAATGGTGCTACACTTTAAATCAGTAAAATGTTGAACTAAGTTTGAGATGTTTCGGGGAATCCATTCTTCATGATATACAACAACACAGAAACTCAATATAATGGACAATGCAAGCTGATAAGTGCTCACTTTTCTTTCAGGCCCAACTTGACTTGTTCCACTGCACAACCGTCCCGCGGGGACTGACGCATTTCACTTTGCACCTGACTGAGCTCAGTTGAGAAATGGATGACCCTCTGTACGACACCAACTCACTCAACCATGTGGGTTGGCTCACCTTATCAAATTACCAGACCAAGAACAGGTACTTACGTCAGACTTGACATAGGAGCTACCCACGGCAACAATATTCAACATCAAACTTTGGGCCTTTTCTACAAATAGAGACACGTGAAGTGAGGCTGTGATTAGCCAAGCTTCATCTCAATCCCTCACAAACTAGGTTGAGCGTGTGCCTTTTGCTTTCTCACTGTATGTCACTAATGTAATGTTTTTGACAGTTTTATTATATGCCCCGACTTTCCATTGAATAGCTAATGTATAAAGATGCATGCTCAATAAGCTGTGAACGGAAATATCTGAATTCCTCAAGTCTGAAAAACATCAGCGGCTGGCAGACTGTTTTTCAGATTTATCATGAATTCAGACACTTCCATATTTTTGGGACATTTTCTACTATTTCAATACACTGAATCAGAGCATGCAGGGGCACAAAACATACATATTACGTGTCCAGGACAAAGTGTGCACTTGTTCAAAGAAAATCACATTGCGGTCATGCAAACTCCAGGAGTGACTGACAGATGTTCCAACATCTTCACTAAGAGCGGCTGTCATCCGCTGTTGATTCAGGAACCATCTCGCTACTTAATCAATCCTACTTGGAGCACATGCAGGGGTATTTCAAAGACTCTTTCCCTGACCATGGCAATACCCACCAAGACTGGATCAGAGACCTTTTTTGCGCCTGGAGTTGGTGACAGTCTGGATAGGAAGTCCTAAGAGGAACTCCTTGATAAGTCAAATTCAGGGGAATTGAAGATGAAATTTGATGCTCTTTTACTCAATGAGTACGGGCTGTATTTGAGAATGGACTGTCCTAGCCTGGATGAGAAGGCTGTCAAATCTTCCATTTGTCACCACATACATTTGCAAGTCAGGATTCTCAACATTGAAACTACAGAAAGCAAAACAGAGCACATTTGTAAGTGGACAAGGACATGCGTATGCCACTCACAAACCTAAAACCCAGGATTGATAAACTGTGTAGAGGCCACCAAGCCCATCTTTCCCACTAGTGGAGGCCCAAACACACACACGATAGTAATTTGGGAAATTAAATTAATAATAAGAAAGAAAATACTAAAATAAAGAACTGCTGATGAATATTGTAAAGCAAAAATGACCATGAATATCTGGTTGATAAAAGAGAGAATATTGAATATAATACAACTGAGAATTTATCCATCATCAACCGTTTATCTGAACTCGGGTTGCGGGGGAACTGGAGCCGATCTCAGATCTCGTTGGATGAAAGGCAGGAATACAGCCTTGAACGCATTGCCAGTGCATATCAGCACAGAGCAGTTAGGGGAACAGTGTCTTGCTCAAGGACACTTCGACACGCTTCTCTGCAGGTGCGGGGATTGAACCTGCAATCTTTCGATTGCCACTTGAGACCACTCTGCCCACTGAGCCATGCCCCCCCCAACAGATAAATTATTTGAAATATAAATTAAATTAACATTGCACTCATAAAAATAAGGAAATATTTAGAAGCTGTATGTTTGTTTTCATTATTATTATTTGATTTTTAAAAAATATTTTCCAGTGTAATTTGATTTTTTAAGCTATGTTGCAATAGGGGCCCCCCAGCCAGAGGCCGCTGCTATTAAGGATTCCTTGGCATGGAAAGGTTTGGAAACCTGTGTTGTGGGAGATCAAACATCAGTGCAGGTTCTAATAATGGTGCTGTAGGGTATGAACATGTAGCAGATATGGCATTCCTGGATGCAGTGTTTACATAAAAACCCTCCCACCAGCAGAACTTGGCTGCAGTCAGCACAGATACCAAAAAGCAGCAAAAATGCAGAAATAAGCATGACCTGGAATAATTGCATGCCAGACCATGGGCTAATAGAAATGCTATCAGAGAAGTTGTTTTATGCTAGGAGCCAGTCCGCCTTGCGAGGGGAAAAACACCAAGGTCATTCACACACAATCCCCATCTATATTCAGTTTTGAGGCTCCAAGTTGCCTGACTTGTGTATCTATTGACTGTGGAAGGAAACAGGAGTATGGCGAAGAAGCCATTCATAAGATGAAGCTATTCTCATTAAATCTATTTGGGGGGAACTTTTGCTTATCCAGGGCCAACAGCTATTTCTTTACTACTACTACTACTACTTTTGGCTGCTCCTGTTAGGAGTCTCCACAGCAGATCATCATCTCCATCTCTTCCTGTCCTCTGCATCTTCCTCTGTCACACCAGCCACCTGGATGTCGTCCCTCACCACATCCATAAACTACCTCCTTGGGCTTCCTCTTTTCCTCTTGTCTGGCAGCACCGTATTCATCATCCTTCGGCTCTGAAATGAGTGTGAAACACAACGAGCAGAGAATAGTTTTAATCCCCAAAATAGCTGCGCACTTCAGAAACACAAAAACTGTAAACACTGAGAGCAAAACCATGATAACAAGTGACCTTCCCCCCACATTGAACCTCTGAACTCCTGTCCCTGCGGCTACAGAGATAGAGGGTGAGACCCAATTAGGGAGCAGAAACCTGTTGATCTATGAAGTGAGTCGGCCCTAATCCCGGGGGGATAATTAGAAGGGGTGATCACACAACTCAAATGCTGTTTTAGTGGTTCAAAACCACATTTTATGCTCAACTGATACTTCTTTTTAACATTTCAAAATTAATCAATGCCAGTCACCCATACAAACTCTGATGACAGGCATGGGTGCAAGTCCATGAATACTGGGATGGAGTCCACCTGTGCCTCCATCCATAGGGTTATTAGTTGTGTCAGGAAGGACATCGGACCTAACATTCTGCCAAGTCAGTATGCAGATTGACAAGTCTACACCCGATCAGTTGAGGCCACACGGTGTCAATGGAAACTATACGCCTTGATGCATAATTCAGGCAAGGGGATAACCAAAAAAGCTGAATCGGTTTCAACTGGATCAGAAGTTTATTTAGAAATGTTTTGTCACTCAATCAGGAGCTGTCTTCAGTCTGAAGATGTCACCTGAATTATTGAGCATGCATCAAGACACAGGGAGGCATACTTACATGCTTTCCATTGGGCATAAGAGATACTTAAAGATGCAGCTATTTATATATTCATGTGTGTATGTGCACGTGGTCACACGCACATGTATGTATTGTTCCCAGTGATACCTAATCACCAGTCATCTGCTGGTGTTCTGGTCCAAGGTAATTAGTTTGACACCCTGCAATTAACTGAGATACAAAGTGATAGTATCACGATGAGCTTTTGTTACACGATCATCCGAAATAAAAACAAACTCCAACTGAGGAGTGTGCACGAAAAGGATCACGGTGAACAAAATTGAGAAAGTTCACCAGAAGCGACCACAGGGTGAGAGTTTGATGGCTGAAGTAGAAAGAAAGGGAATTTCTCATTTCCAAACCTTAACATGAGGTGTGTGTGTGGGGGGGCATTGGCAGTTACACAGAAAGTGTTGTGTTTGATCTGGGTATCATCCACTGGCATTAGAGGGTTTCAGATGAATTTCCAAAGTATGAGAAAGTCAGTGTGTTTGAATCTAACGGTGTCCTGTAATAGGAAAATCAAAAACCTTGTAACTTTGCAGATTCACTTCGCAGACAGCGCTCGGACAACTTGGTGCATCCTTTGCAAGCATGACGTAATTGCCGGCTACTGCTATTTTTTTCCCACTCCCGTTTTTCCCCAGCTGAATTCCCCGAGTTGCCTACTGCTGGGTCACCCTCTTTGATGCCCCCCCCGGAACCTCAACAGGAAGGAGGAAGTCATAGCATGTGAGTCGTCCAAGTCATGTGACCACTAGCCCTCACTAGTCCACAAATCATGGTTTGGTGGGGAAAGCACAGTGTTTGGCCGTCGGAGTAGAATGAAGCAGAGTTTCCTTTCACTTAACCAAGAGGGTCCGGACGATCAATAGGGGGGACACTAGTGAACCCTGAATACTTTACCCAACCTAACCCTTATACCCATGTGAGGCTTAGCCAATTGTGCCCCACCAACTTTGAACCTCTGGCTGGAAATGACTTAGCTGGGATTCGAACACCCAACTGCATGACTCAGAGATGCACTGAACATAGGTGTCTTACCCCCCTACACCACCGGAGACCCCGGCCACTGCTCTTTAGTTGATTGTCCTCCTGCATGCCATGCATTAAGTAGCCTCTCACTACTGCCCTTTGGTTGTCTCCATCTGCTTGATTACCCTGCTTATAGACATATGTTACTGACTCCCACATTCAACACACCATTCCTTCTTGGTCAGACCCAACAGGCTGTTCTATGGGTCTGTCCCTTCCAGCAGGAAGCCTAATAAACATCATGGCTAACGTCTATCTCGAGACCCTGATTCATTTTTTGATTTCCACTACAGTCCTTTACGGGTTTCTATAGCAAATGCTGTTTTGGTTGGAAAGCCGCACCCCTTACTTGATGACTGGAGAGATTGATGGATGGATCGATGAATGCTTATAGATAACAGCATATGTCGGCATAGTTGGTCAGGAGCTTTCATTTGATTTCAGTAGATGGAAATCAATTATATCCAACCATGTTCAGCTTGCCTAGATTATGGCAACATTTCATCACACTATTTGATATTCTCAAAATTAAATGAATGTCTCGCCTTCTCTCTCTCCCTCTCTCTCTCTCACTCACTCACACATACACACACATACCACACTCTGCCTCTTTTTCTCACTAGAACACATATTGCACTCGTTTTGCGCTGGACATCAACCGAACAGCAATCATTATCAATAAAAGACAAGCGACAGACTGGGACTGTCAAGTGGTTTGACAGAAGATTTGGAACGGAGCCACTTAAAAGCAATCACTGTAGCTCACTCCCTGATAAATGTCTGTGATTCTTCCCATCTGTCGTGCTTGGTCTCTAAAAGAGGGCAATCTAAAACGTGGGAAAATGTCATATGGCTCAAAACATGTTAAGTTGGTATGGTTGTCCTTAATATCTATACATCTATTTTTTTATGGAATATGGAAGTCTGACAGAGTATCTGAGATATGGGCCACATCAATATGATACCCTGCAGAAGTACAAATATGAGAAAAAACAGGCTTTGTACCCCGTTATACATATACTGTATAGGGGGCCACATTAGCTCAGTGGTAGACCGTGGGCTTCAGGAACTGATGAGCCAGAGGTAGTGAGTTCAAACCCAAAATAATTTAGTTTAAATAATCCAGGAAGTCAAAAGGGTCAAAGGACTGCCCTTGTTGATTACTTGACCTAAAAGATGTTTAGGTCACATTCTTGACTCAGAGCTGGAGACGACATTCAGATGAATGTCGAAACATCCTCATGATTTTTTAAAATCTAGATGACCTCATCCAACCTATTTTGATCTGTTTTGACGACCTATTATTGAACAAAAAAAAGGAAATGTGATTAATCAGACCAGGCGACCTTCTTCCAAAGCTTTATTTTATTGGAGGGGGGGCACTTTTTTAACAATCTATTTTATTGATCCCTAGATATATGAGTGTAAAAAGACGTCATAGTTTCTCCTAAATTAAATAATGGGATTCAGCACTGCCAGCACAGGCAAGGAAATAAGACAACTGACCATAACCACAAAAAAAGTAAATCGGGGAAACTGGATGGAAAGTTTATTCCAAAATGTTTCTTCACTGATCCACAGCCTTGTAAGAAGATGATGGATGTAGTCTCAGGCCCCCGTCGCTTATGTATTTTTTTCTAAATTTTATCCCTGTTTTTTTCCCACCCAAATTCCCCAAGTTACCTACTACTGGGTCAGTCTCTTTGATACCCCTCTAGTACATCAACAGGAAGGAGGAAGCCGTAGCATGTGTCTCCTCCAAGTCACATGACCACTAGCTCTCACTAGTCCACACATCATGGTCTGGTGGGGAAAGCACAGTGCTTGGCCGTCAGAGGAGAATGAAGCAGAGTACTTTCCCTTCAC
This sequence comes from Regalecus glesne, assembly GCA_900302585.1. Lineage (NCBI taxonomy): Eukaryota > Metazoa > Chordata > Actinopteri > Lampriformes > Regalecidae > Regalecus > Regalecus glesne. Next base: position 18,240 of record OMLC01036012.1, read on the forward strand.
TTAACCAAGAGGCCTGGACCACCCAGAGGGGGACACTAGTGAACCAAGAATACTTCATCCAACCTAACCCTTATACCCATGTGAGGCTTAGCTAATTATGACCCACTAACTATGAACTTCTGGCTGTGGTTGGAAAAGGCTTAACTGGGATTCGAACACCCAACTGCATGACGCAGAGATGCACTGAACATAGGTGTCTTACCCCCCTACACCACCGGAGGCCCACCCCCACCCCTTTTCAAAGATGGTCCTTCGCGCTTAACATAAACGGGCTCTTTAACGCCCTTTGTGTTAACTCTCTTTTGTGTTAAAGAGGATGTTTATGTTAAGAGGGAACAACCATCCTTGAATAGGGGTGGTGGCCTGAGAGTACATCTGTCGTCTTCTTACAATGCCGTGATTAAAAATATTCCCCAATTCTCAGTGAATAGTACTCATTACCACTGAATGTGCAGTCAATGACCACCTTACATATGAACCCAGCCTATTGTTGTGTGGTATCGATGTACTGTTTATAAGGGGGGGGGGTGCTGCAGCCAGCTCAGACTGAAGATTTCACCTGTTTGAGTGACGAAACATTTCTGAATAAACTTCTGATCCAGTTGAACACATTCAGCTTTTCCCAGACAGATATAGCCTCTGTCTTTCTCTTCGGATGGTCGAAGCATTACCAGGAGCCGGGGCCTAATGTCTGATGCCAGTCCAGACTTCTCTGAAC
>OMLC01036013.1:0-15126 GCA_900302585.1 Regalecus glesne
TAAAAAACACCAGAAGGAAATATGTTAATTTTCTTTTGTCAAGTGCATAAGTTATAGCATGGTAGGCATTGCTTACAATGAGATGCTTAGGTACCAGCTAGATAATATGACGTAAGAAATCAAATCACAAAAGAAGAGATGAATCGGTTCAACTGGATCAGAAGTTCTGATCCAGTTGAACTGATTCATCTCTTTTTTGTCATTTCCATACCTGGATTATTGAGCATATATCAAGACATAAGAAATTAAAGTTAAAGCAAAAAAAAGTATAAAATTGAAATGTATACATTCCTGCATAGAAATAATGGATTAAAATTTCAGGGATTTGACAGAATAGAGAAGATAAAACTTGATATTAAACCAAAATCACATAAAAAATTTATAATTGGCAATTTATATGATTCAAGATGTTTATTGACAATCTACTACGTGTACATCTACATGTACATCTACATGTACAACTACAGTGGTACATGTACATCTGTGAAATTCTATGTGGAATGTAATGGAATTTTAACAGTATTCACAGTATTATGATATTGAAATAAATGTCAAGTGTGTTTGCACATAGTGCAGGAGTGGTATGACAGAATATGAACAGTGCAGAAGAACGTCATGTTTGTAGTCTTCTTTGGGGGGGGCAGGAATTTGCTGTGCGGTCAAGGGCAGTTAAATGATAAATGGACTTGTTCTCATACAGCGCTTTTCTAGTCTAGAGACCACTCAAAGCGCTTTACAATGAATGCCTCACATTTATTGAGCTATGCGACGTGATACAAATCTATAACGACCGTATCCCAGGTGTGCACGCTACCTGCTAAGCCACCATTGCTCTTCAGTTTCCATAACAGGGAGTGATGCAGCCAGTCAGTTTACTCTTGACAGCGCATCTGTAGAAATTTCAGTGTGTCCTGTCGTCCATGCCAAGGAAGTCCATGCCATGCAGAGGAAGATCTTTTTATCATCATTTTCAATGATGATGAAAAGATTTCATTGATGATTTTTTTTATCTCAAAAGCACCATATAGTTAGTCTAAAATGTAAAATGACTGGGTTTGATAAAAAGATTATAATGGTTTCTTCCTTTTTTCCATATGCTCATTTGCATGATGCATCTGGTGTAGAATAAAGCTGGAAACATGTAGTCACCATTTGTTGCAATACATTTGTATAACAGTGCAACATGTTGAATGTATTGAGTGTTACTGAGGAGTCATAAATGAGTATTGGGGCAATATGGTGTTTATTTAAAAAAATAACTTCACTGTGATTGAATTGGCCAGTTTATGATCTGCACTTGCAATTGTTAAAGTAATGCACAAGTTACAAATCATATGTATAGGATACTCAGAGTGATTCCTGTGTGTATTACAGTTTTATGCTCTGTACCTCAGGTTACTTTTGTGGGTGTCATCCGGAGCACAGAAAAATCCATGACGAACATCCAATACAAGGTTGATGACATGACTTGTGCTCCTATGGATGTTAAGCAGTGGGTGGACACAGAGGTAAGTAAGGACATTGTGGTTATTCCTTGTTAACAACTACAGCACTCCTTACTAGTGACATTGGAAGGAACTTAGAGCTCCACCTAGGACTTTTTACGTGGAAATCTTTATTTTTGTTGCACCCCTGTAGACAAAAGCAAAAGTGTTTCATGGCATTTTGCATCTTGCCACAAAAATTTACACCAACCTTATGGTAACTCATGCATTTGTTTGTCTCTAATTTAGTTGATGTATCCAATATGTTTTAATGTTATGGTTGGATTTCATGGGGGATTTGACAAAAAGACAAACAGTGGGAATCAATTTCGAAAAAAACTAATCTTGTTTTTAAAGGTCTCGATTTATTATGTCAGTCAGTTATTGAGCATATCAGCTGACTTTTAGCTTGATTGTCCATGAGAAGTGACCAGACCGTCTGTTTCAGAGAGATCCAATTCTGTGACGGCCAAATCTAGATAAATGCATGCAGTAATGTCACTGTTATGCACATGATAAAATGTTTCATAGGCAGGGAATTGTGAATGAGGAAGTCATAAAGCTAAGAGTTGGTAATAACCTGGAGTACTGACATTTACTGTGGAAAAACAACAAATTTTATCAGACGTGATTGTGGTCTTGTAATCTGGTGCATTTTTTTAGAGGTAATGAAAACACTTGAAATTAATGTAGATCTGTTGCATCTGTTTTCTATTTGGAAAATAAATCAGTTAGTTAGAATGAGATATATTGTAATTTACTTTCAGTTCAAATCTGTTGTACCAAAGAGCTCTGTTCAATAACCTGGAGCACTTTTTTACTTTTAAGATTTGTTTGAGTGAGATAAGTCCCTGTGACCTAGTGGAGTTTTGGGGTAAATCTACTCTCTCTATGCCTTTTGGCTGCTCCCGTTAGGGGTCGCCACAGCAATTCATCCAACTCTTCCTGTCCTCTGCATCTTCCTCTGTCAAACTAGCCACCTGCATGTCCTCCCTCACAGCATCCGTAGACCTCCTCTTTGGTTTTCCTCTTTTTCTCTTGCCTGACAGCTCCATATTCAGCATCTCAACCCCACACATGTCCAAACCATCTCACTCTTGACTCTCTTGCTTTGTCTATCCTACTAGGCAAAGGGTAAGATGAAGGTTCAGGAAGGCAGGGTAGGGTGCAATGTAAATACTCAATGATACTATAAGTGGGGCTTCGTTAGTGTGGCATAATTGGCTAAGCCTCACATGGGTATAGGGGTTAGGTTGGATAAAGTATTCTGGGTTCACTAGTGTGTCCCCCTCTGTCGTTCCTGCACTTGTGGTCAAGTGAACGGACCACGAGACCACAATGTGCAAAATAGTGAGGGCTAGTCGTCATGTGACTTGTAGGAGACACATGCTACGGCTTCCTCCTTCCTGTCAACGTTTGAAAGGGGTATCAAAGCGATGGACCCAGCAGTAGGCAACTCAGGGAATTTGTGGGGAAAAGGGATTTTTTTTCTTTAAATGTTACTATCATAAGTCACATATTAGCAACATGGGGAAAAAGTCCATAGCGCCATTAATCTTATCCAATATTTGAGCTTAAGATGTTAAAATTCTTGCTGGCCCATAGATATTTTACGTGTCATTTTGATGATACTTCCCTTTTTTTTGGTATGCCCGTAGAATAAATGTATTAATGTGAAATATTTTTTTAAGGATTTCACAGTATGCAACATGAAATAGTTGATGTCTGCTACCATAATTTTCCCTTGAAAAAATCTAAATCACGTTTTGTACTCTATAATTTTAAATATTTGTCAAAAAATGTATTCCCGTAGGATCCCGGTGTGGACAGCACTGTCTTAGCCCCAAGCACATACGTCAAAGTCTCTGGCAACCTTCGCTCCTTTCAGGTGAGCTTATGTGCAAATTTTCTCTAAAAATATGTACCCTCCTAAGACTGAAACCCATATGTATAAAATTTGTATAAAAAGAAATACCATCTTCAACAATCTCACCGACAAGGCTAAAAGGCTGTGTGAAATGTGGCATCATTGTCAAGGCAAGTTCATATCAGATTTGCATTTTTATCACAAAGTAGTAACTTGTATAATAGTAATAATGGATTCCCTAATCAGTTTCACAAGGGGAAATTTGGAATTCTCTGCATTTTAACCCTTCCTATTGTATAGGAGTAGTGAGCTGCCAACATATGGTGCTCGGGACCAGTCATCTAATTGTTGTGGAATTTTGAAAGTACTTTTTGATGGCTCATTCTAGAATTTACAATAGATGCAAGCAAGATCAAGCAGCAGGGTCATATGAGCTCATCAGCAAAAATAGGGTCATGACCATGACCATGGTTGGTTGATTGGTTATGTTAACGATCCATTGTTTTAGGACAGAATTGGTGATATTTACTAAGTTTGCAAATTATCTTTCAAAACCTGAGCACATCTTTGTATGTTGATTACGCAAGTTAGCCAGTGTTATGGTGCAGTTAGCAAGCACATGTAAAAGGCATGGAAAGGACAAAATTCTATTTTCGATTGATTTTATTTGTATAGTACATTATCACAAATTGACAATTTGCCTCAGTGGACTTCACATTAACACAACATCTTGTCCTTAGACAATCATATCAGATCAGGAACAACTCCCTAAAAAACCCATTAACAGGGAGGAAAATAGGAAGAAACCTCAGGGAGAGCAACAGAGAAGAGATTTCTCTCTCAAAACAGACAGCCGTGAAATGGATGATGTGTACACAGAATAAGACACAATTTACAGCATACAATATAATCAGGATAACAGAATTCTAATTGAGTTACGAAAGATAAAACAGTAATAATAATGGCCTCCTTCAATTCAATTGACAAATACCCTAACAAAGTATCACAACTAACTATGCAACAAGACACTAAGGACAAATGATGTGACACTGAGAGCTGGTGTGTAAAATAGTTTGATTTTTAATTTTAAAAAATAGTTTAACTTTCTGTAAATACAGGTCCGAGGTTCCTCTTTGAGAACATCTCCTCCCTGTCAGATATGCCAAGGGTTATGAATTTGCTGTCTCTCTCAGAATCATAGGTCTGTGGTGGCGTTCAGCATCCGGCCCCTGGAGGATATGAACGAACTCACCTCACACATGCTTGAAGTAGTGCAAGCACACATGCAGCTCAGCAAACCACAGACAATGGTGAGAACTTTTGAGTCTAATCGATGGGGAGCAGAAGAGCTAAGAAATTCATTTCTAAAATAGCTACTGATTTGTATCAAATTTACTATTCATTATTAAAGGTTTTTCTTATTGATTTCTACCAGCATTAGACGTTACCAACATGCAATTTAGGTAGCTTATATATGCCATTAGATGGCTAAATAAAATTCAGATATCTTAAAAGATGTCGTTAAATATTCAGCAACTTAAATGTCATACATATGCTCTTTGATATCAACATCATTGTGTTTAAATATCATATCATCCCAATATCCCATTTAGATATCCATACAACCAGATCGAGGATGTCTCCATCCAGTGTGGCTTTTTTGGGGGGGTCAATAATACCATCTTTACTTTATTCACTAGCGCTTGTTTCTTCATGCATCTGTTTTCTATTGTGCTTATCATTAATAGTAATTTCTTGACAGTACCTTTGAATTAATTACTAGTTGCTATTTTGACATCAGTAAATGTTTTAACAGTAACTGGAAGCACTTTCAAAAATGACTTCAACTTATCCTTAAGGTGGAGCAAATCCATTCTATCTAAATGCAATTGAATAATCTAAATATGTATTAAATATGTATTAATGAATAGACGGTAAATTCATTAATGAACATGTCACCACTGCATGCTTTTGGTTTTCTTGCAGACGGGTGGAGGAGAAATTAACTCTAGCATGATGTCCATGTCAAGGCCTGGCATGGGAAGTATGGGTGGAGTAAGTGGGGGATACACTGGTGCAAACGACATGGTTTACAATGGGCTAAACCCAAATCAGAATCAGGTGAGGGACCAGTGATTTTATTTATTACCAGAGATTAACAATTTAAATTTGAGGCATTTGAATATTTGGTGAGCTGTTGCCTGAGTTGAAAATTATTTATATACATTTTCTTTGTGAAATACATACATGTGGGATTTTATACAGAGTTGAAAGTCATATAATATATAGCCAGCTATAGTCAGCTAACTACATTGAGTTTACTTGTTAGTTTATTGAGCTACTTAGCAACTGTTGCACATCTGTAAAGGCTAAATGGCGGATTTCTAAGGCAGCCTGATGTGCTCATTTAAACCCATTAAAATCCGGACCATTTGCATTGTGTTATCTGTTGGTCAAGATAACTTTTTCAACAACATATTGAGCAGCGGTAATTTACCAAAGTCATGATTGAAACAAGTCCAAATATCAATTAGAAATATCTACCATCCATCATCAACTGCCTGAAATCAGGCTGTGGACATGAGTCCACAGCCTATCCTAGTGCTTGAGTAGTTATGGGTTTAGTGTCTTGCTCAAGGACACTTTGACACTTTCTGCAGGGACTGGGGATCAAACTACCAATCTTCTGATTACTGGAAAATTACCGTATCTTTTGAGCCATGCTGCCCCTCAATTAAGAATACACATAGCTGATATATTTTCATGGTCTTTGAGTGAGAAAAAAAACTTAAAGTTGTTTGTTTTTAAATATTAGAATATTCTTTTGAATATTGGAAAATGGGTATGTATCAATGTATGCTGTGTGTAGCTTAGTGGTTGGAGAACCAGAAGCAGCAGGTTCGAACCGACCGCAGGGCATCAGAAAGGGGATCTGGCCTTAATCCTCCCCAAAGCCTCCTCTGAATCCTTGTCCACCCCCACAATCAGGGGATTAAACGTGACACATAAAACAGTTCTCTCTGTGCATGTTAATGTGATTTCCTTTTCCCTTCTGAAGGTCCTAAGGTTGATACGGAGCTGTTCGGATGCCCAGGGAATTAGTCTTCAGGATCTTAAACAGCGACTCAGTGGTATGAGTCTAACTGTCATCAAGTAAGAATAATTTTCAACTTTTATTTAACATTATAGTTTAATTTTTTCCCTCTTTTTTGACGATGGATTTTCCCAGTCTCATAAATAACACTCATCACACTTCCTTCTGTCCCCAAATGACAGGCAAGCGGTTGAGTTCCTAAGTAATGAAGGACACATTTTTTCCACCATTGATGAGGATCACTTCAAATCAACGGATAGTGATGACTAGTCTCGCTCTGTTGCAGTTCTTGCTAATGGCACTTGCATCTCAGTAAGTTACACATGGACTATCAACTGAGTCAAAAGGTCATCATCACCAGTGATGTTTTACCCAGCTCAACCACTTCCTTCTGCTTTTTTTTACATTCAGAGGCTTATGGTTGTTTGTTGATGGGTCATTACAGAGGGATTTGTAGTCATTATGTTTCAAACGTCCTCTTCTACAATATTTGCCTCCATTATCAAGTTCTCATGGCTTTGCCGTGAGAAATACCTTTATCAGTTGTTGTAATTTCATCTTATGCTACACTGAAGAGAATTTTGTCATTTTAAAATGTTCATCAAAAAACTTCTGGATTTATTTTGTTTGTCATCTCTTTGTAACCTTTTTTTCCAAAATTAAATTACTTTTCAAAACTCGTTTGTATTGTTTAGAAAGTGAAATCTCTGAAGGTTCATTAGAATGGTGATGGTTGTGTGTCCGGGATATTTCTATGAATTTCCTGAAGTGGACAGCTCGTCACCTCTCGTTCTACCAACTAATACAAATAAAGCAAGTGTAGGATCAGAGAGGAGACAAACCTCAGAAGGTATTAGTCTAAGCAGTTAGGAGAAATTGAAGCACATTAATAAAGAGGAATTTTTAAGTCATAATGAGAAAGACCCAATTTAATTTGTGTTTTGCTGGTGCATTATCACTACATGAACAGCAGAAAGCACGAGAAATGTTTCATTTGTGGTCAAACGTGTCTATCACACAGCACTACCCCCACACCATTCTCCATAGAGATTGGCCAATTATTGTTGGTGTGCATGTAAAACACTTTTCAGTGTCACTCATGGCATTCCTTTTAAATAATGACAAGTTATATATTAACTAATGATGACCATCATGTTGCATTTAATCTAAAACGCAATACTTAGCAGTTAATAGGATCATCTAATTCTATGGGGACAGGAAGGAAAGCCACTTGATTTGGTCATTGTAATTTTGCAATGAAATGTGTCCTTTGCATTTAGCCAATCTTATTGTATATGAGCTGTGAGCAGTTGATGGGCCCAGGAGGCAGTTGGGGGTCCGGTGTCTTGCTCAAGGAAACTCTGAAATGCTTTCCAAAGTAGTCAGGAATCAAACCAGTGGCCTACCAAATGCTAGACACCACCTCTGCCTTCCGTGCCATGTTGTCCCTATAACACACTTTAAGACAACCATTTCAAATGCAATGAATACAGTTTCCGTGGGTTCAGTAATAATAGATGATATTCTCTTCTTGTTTCACCACCTCGATCAAAGGCCCATATTCATGGTCACTGTCCACACCTTCCAGTTCATAATTAGAGAGAGAGAGAGTGAGAGAGTTTAGAAAATGTCTTCCTTCTGTATCCCCTACTGCAGGGGTGTACAACATGATCCAGTGAGGCTATGTGGGTACAGGTCTGTTCCAACCAAGCAGTTACACACCTGACTACAAACCAAAATCCTTTAGCAAAGGCTCAGTTGACCAACAGAATCATGCGTGTATAACTTCTTATTGGAACAAAGACCACCACCCACACTGGCCCTTCCTGGAACATGTTGCCCATCCCTACCAGTGGTTTTATATTGAGATCAAACTTAAGGGTTAAACCTTTTTTCTTGGATGGATGTGTTCACTTTTGCTGAGGTGTTTGGAAAAGCCTTGCCTGATTTTAAGTCGGGCGTATGTTTCCTGGTGATGACTGGTGACCTTGACTCATATGAGGTTACCTGCAAAGCAACAGGAAGTCAGAGACCTCAAATCCACTTAAAAAAAATAATTATCTGTCTTGGTAAATTATAAAAAATGGAACTTGTACTTGCATCAAGCAGATGTGTTATGGTAACTTTTGATCATTTGATTAAACTGATTAATACACATGGCTGTCTCAAGATCTGTTGCATTGTTTCAGGAACACACAACATTGAGGGGGGACTATGCTCTTCAAATTCTTATAGAGTTCCCAATGGATAATATTTACCGGTGGTGGTGGAGCGGGTGGCCTCCGTTGGCAGGTAATGGACATGTTGCTCACATGTTTTGTCAGTGAGTTACTTGGATAACCCAGACGGTGTTTAGGAATTTTCTTATGTGACCCTTCTTTGGAATACTTTGAAGCTTTCAGCAAATGTGGCTTCGGTGGTAGTGGGGGTGGAGGCTCATCCAGGAAAGTCTGCCTGCAGAACTCATAATAGAATGAGTATGTCACCTCAGTTACCTTAACCACTTGAAACTTTGGTGGTTGCTCTTTTGGCCATGGCATGGGATCTTTAGTTAAACAAATGTTCAGAGAGAGCCATCGGGTGGGGATCCCGAAGCAATACCCTGGGTTCTTTGGTAGGCTAACCTCAATGTTGGGCTCTAAAGTCACTCCCTCTAGTCTGAGAAACGTGATCCCAAACAAAGGATCCGTCTCCAGATTCGACTCACGACTCGCCACTTTAACCGTTGCTGGCAGGATTAAGTTTCCCACCAGGTCCTTTAGTCTATATTTCTGTTTATCCATCATCTTCTCCCCAAAGTGACACTGCATGTACAGCGGCAGGAGGAGTTCCTCATTCTCATGTGTTCCAACTTTCTCCTCTTCATCAGCATTCTCATCCAGGTCTTGGAGCAGCCGACAAACTAGAACCTCAGTGGTCTTCTGTCCTTTGCGGTCTCCGCAGGCCAACTCCACCTTTTCATAGCGTACAATCTCCAGCTGGTCCCCCACACTGAGAGCAGGTAAGCCATCCTCCTCCTGCTCCACACTGTTGCTTGTTACAATAACAGTGAAGCCTGGTGTTTGGGTAAAAGCCACGTGTAGCTCATACACCGATCTGAACTCCCTCGGACACCTCCGAAATTGTCCGTCGTACTGCTGGTTTATCAGCAAGAACTCTCGTGCCTTCTGTCCCTTCTTGCATGAGGCCAGGACCATGGCTGAGTTTCTTTTACCGTGGAGGACCAGTTTGCAGCTCTTTTTAATTGCTGGCAACCAGCTGGTGCGAAACAAACCGTGGTTCTCTGGGTCTTCCTGTATCTCCGCCATGGTGGGAAAGATTTCATCTGGCTGGGAGAGGACCTCTTCCAGACTGAGCAGAGTAAAGAAAGTAACTTCCTTGCACTGCTCCGTCACATCAACCACCTCCACTTCTAAGCTGGAGGAGAACGTCACCACATTCTTTCTCACTGTTGAGGTGGAAGTGCAGGAGAAACAATATTAGACTGTATGGTAGATATTGCTTGGATCAAATATAAATTGATGGTGACTGTTGTCACCAAGTGTTTTTCTTTTCGACTAAATCCTTCCCACTTACACATCAAATACACTGTTTAAGAAAGGTGTTGTGTTTAGGGTGATCTGTGCTAGCCACCCCAAAAAAAACTGATTCCAACATGCCAGATAAAACTGATTCTTATCCAGGTTCATTTATACTCACAATGCATTATGGCCTTCACCTCGTGCACAGGCCTGAGGGCAAGCGGTCCATTATGGTTGGTGGCACTGTTCAGGCGAAACTTACGGCCAAGCATGGAGGGTGAGGACATGATCTCTTTGAGGGTGTAAAGCTTATCACTCTCACATTTGTAGAACTCCCCATGCAAGGAAAAGGGTATCTGCACTTCAGCAGAAGCTCCTTGTTGTTCTGTTAGGCGGCAGCGCACCCAGTCCTCGTTCCCCTCAGCCTTCTCAACAGAGAGGACAGTCACCTCTGTCCCGGCTGTCAGAGTGATGCCGTCGATGGTCAGCTCATAGTGGCTGATGAAAGAGATGGGCAGGCTGTAGTCCTGACTCCATGGTCTTACATTCATCATTTCCTCCACTGTGTAATAGGGTATGTCCTCTGGAACCATCTTGAACAAGCCTAAAGGGTAACAAAGGTCAACAACATGAAGCTCCTTCAGAAATGTGGTTTTTCTAAGTCTTAGTCCTACCTTTGTGGCTGATGGGGAGTTCAAACGTTTTGTTGTTGCTGATGTCTTCACAGATGACTGATAATAACTCGATATCGATCACTTTCATCAGGTCCCCAGTGGACAAGCACACGTCGGTCCCAGAGATCTCATATATGGATCCTAGACTCGGAAAAAGAGATGCAATTCAAAGAGAAGATGTAAGAGCATGTCACGTCATGTCATGTCAACATCAACCACTTAAATAAAGTCAGGTCACAGATCTACTAGAGCCTATCTCAGTGCTCTGACGGACAGGAGGTGGATGAAACACCTCGGACAAGCCGCCAGTCCATCCCAGTGATAAGATATAAAAAGCACAAGGAAATTGTTTCCTCTAGGTTTTTCTTTTATTCCCACTAGGTTCCTTTTTACCAGGTTGGAATTGGTCACACACATTGAAAATATTAAAATATGGAATAGCTGTTAGCTAATAATGGTAGTTTCAAAATATTAAAAGGTGGCTCTCCAGATAAATAAAATGAATCAGGCTTTAAAAAATAATTTTACTCCTTACCTCTCAACTGTTCCTCCAGTCAAATCAACGATACACACGTGCATGAAGAGTGACAATAACTGAATAATGAACATGAGGAAAGACTCACCTTGGTAATACACCCCTGAGTAAACCTCTAGAATTTTTGGCAGATGAGCTTTGTCAAGTGATGTTATGACTTCTTGTAGCGGCAATGCCTTCGCTGTGCCTGCCATGCCTTCTGTCATCATGTAGTGCAGAAACAAAAGAGAAAGGATAGAAACAATGCTGAAACTACAGTCGATGGGGATGGGGATGGAGGAGGGGCTTGGTTTTTTTTTTCAGACAAATAAACCACAAGAGCAAATAAGGAAGTCACTTCAGTGTCTATCTGATATCCATTTCCAATGCAACCACTGCAAAAGCCTTGTAACATGATCAGGGAATTGCACGGTTTGAGCAACGTGATGCAAATCACAACCCCATTTGAATTTAGTTTGTAACTATATGTTATGCCATAAAGCTCGAAGAGGGTTCAACTTTGGCAAGACAACATTTTGCTGTCACAATTTTCTTAATCCACTGAAAAAGAGTAAATTATGAAAGTCACACACGAGGGTCGATTAACACACTATGATTGTCTGTGTCTCTCTATGTGTGTTTGTGTGTGTGTGTCTGTGTGTGTGTTTGTGTGTAGTATGTGTTAGTGTATTTATATACATGTACGTTTGTTATTACTATTAACTTGTCTTTTATTCCTTTTGCCTTCTTTTTATTATGTTAAGGAAGTAATCATCCATAGTACTAAGACATTTGTAAATATCAGAGAAGAGGTTTTTCTTTAATCTTTAATTGATTAAACATTTCAACATTCTGAGATTACTTTGCCTGTAATACTGAGACCTCCTCAAGACATTTTAACTTTTACCATCCTCCGCTACGGAATGAAAACCGGATGTGACGTTACACACCGCAAAATAGCGAATACGGTAAATTCATTTAATGCGTCTTAAATTAAATAGACATAACAAAAAAATACGTTTGTACAATTCAATTCATTTTTTCTGAGAGCAATACATCACCATAGCAACTTATATTTTTTAACCTTTTTTTAGCCTTTCAGTCGCGCAGTTTGTGTTTCCTTTCTCTCCTGTTCCGTTTTGTTATTACTGTCCCGCCGATAAATAGCCTCCCTGGTCCAGTCTCAATGCAGAATAAGAGCAATATAAAGTCAAAATAGATATCACATTCACAACAAAACCTTGTTTCCGATCCATCTGCACTACATATCTGTATGTAACCAGTCAACAGCGTATTTCCATCTATACTCAGATAATGTTTAAGGCCTGAGGGAGATAAAGGATGGTTTTAAACAGGATTAATATATTTTAGGAATAAATTTTAAAAGATGACGTAACAGGAAGACAATAGTGCAACAAAATGGCGACTAAAATAAGCAGAGACGCTGCTCCTCCTTTTGAATGCCCTTCATGGTGAGCAAATTCACGCACAGGGCACTGGGCATCACTTGCATTGACATATTTGTATGTAGCTACAAATATGTTTAAAGTATTTTCACTTTGAATCACTGGACAGCCTTCACCCTGTGCATGCTAGCGTACGAGTAGGTGAAACGGCTAACATAGCTAGCTAGCGCTAGCTAGTTGCAATGGCGTTCAAATAGCCTGTGGCACGTTGGTATGAGCACAGGATATGTCTTTCGACTACATTGCATACCAGCCCTAGATTGTGTGTTGATGCACTCCATGATATGTCATTTTTACTCCGTTAATAAAGCAGACATTTTAGCCAAATTAGCCAGTGCTTACGTTTTCCTCAGTGGCAGGGCCAGCCACGCACGCTGCAACACAGTATTTTAGACTGTCAAATAGGAAATTGTATTAACCAAGTAACAATATGATTAATATTAGTAAAGTCTCTACAGATTTATAAATGAGGTTTGGGCAAGTTTAATAACTGTGATTGAATATGGAGTGGTATAGTTCAGGAAGTAGGGCAGTCGTCAAATAATCAGAGATCGGTGGTTCGATCCCCTATCCATGCAGAAAGCATTTTGATGTGTTGAGCAAGACAGTGAACCACTAATCGCTGCAGTTGGAATCACTGCTCTTATGCAGTAGGATAGGTTAAATGCAGTTAAGAGATTCCCCCGGACTTGGTCATATGGCAAATTAAACAACCCTAACAAATATATATTACTCAGTCTGTGTTTTCTGTTATTGCCTTGCTTCCGTTCTTAACTTACATCTATCCTGTCTATGAAAGTGGGAGGGGGGTTTTGGCAAATGTTAATGGTTGTGTTAAAAGATTACTATGCCTCAGTGATGTGTGTCTGTGTTTCTCCTTTGCTTTTTTAGGGCAGGCAAACCCCCGCCAGGGCTCCATCTGGATGTGATGAAAGGAGATAAACTGATAGAGGTAGGATCTTAGATTTCCTTTCTCATCAGAATTCATATGTGTGGTGTCCATGTTCGCGGGAATTATGAGCGATTTTTCTTTGTATTTTTTGTAATTAAAAGTCAGGTTTCTTGTAATTTGCACCAGATACAAACCTCACAGCCCCTTATGTCTTCCGAGTATTTTTTTACACTGGGGATCTGATGACTGTCTGGTTACAAAATGGTGCTACAGCAACATAAGCCTTGAGATTTAAGCTTTTCAGTGGAAAGTAGCACTGCTGGAGTTATGGCTCAGTGGCACAGAGAGTCTGGTGTAGTTACAACTAATGAGACATCTTCACCATCAATTGTTCACAAGACTGACACACTAAAAATGTCTCTCTCCGCAGAAATTGATTATAGATGAGAAGAAGTACTATCTGTTTGGAAGAAACCCAGACTGGTGTGACTTTACCATTGACCATCAGTCATGTTCCCGCGCCCATGCTGCCCTGGTCTACCACAAACATCTGAAGAGGGTTTTTCTCATAGACCTCAACAGTAGTAAGAGTCAAATCAATTTCACACTTTCCCACTACAATTGATACACATCTTCAAAGTTCATGTTTTTCTCACATACTCACTTTTTGATTCACGCAAAAGAATGGTAAGATATCAGTTACAGCATGATTCTAGATTTTGTTCAGAAAAAATCTTAAAGCTAGCCTTAATTGTCAGAAAATTCTTTTAACTTCTGTAAATTTGATGATTACCACAAAGACATCCAAACATCACTGTGTCTGTGATTGGTCTACCTTAGCTCATGGCACGTTCCTGGGACACATCCGCCTGGAGGCCCACAAACCTCAGCAAGTACCCATAGATTCCACCCTATCGTTTGGTGCTTCAACAAGAACTTACACAATCCGCGAGAAGCCCCAGACCCAAGGCACATCCGGAACAGGAGACAATAAGACAGGAGAGGATGAAGAGCTGAAAGGATTACTTGGACTACCAGAGGAAGAAACGGAGTTGGAGGTGATTTCATTGATATCTTGGAAATAATATCAATAAGAATATTGAGATATAGTACTACCAGTAGTAGTGGTATATGATTGTGCTGTAGCTTCTCTAGTGGTGGTGGGCATAGTGATAATGTTGCATGTATAGTGAGCTTGTCTGCTTCTTGGCTATTTTTTATCACTTTCCCACCCTTTGGAACAATGGCTAAGTCTAAAATAGGTTGGAGTGAGATGCGATGGCCTCAAATTATGTAAATTAGCTATTTCATGACACATATTTAAAAAGTTGGGATGATAATATTAGTGCCAACAGAAGACCAAACAAGGGAATGATTAATTTAAGTCCTTTTACTACATCTTCACACTTGAGAGGATTTATTGCTAGAAAATGGTGATGTTTTATTGGTTACCTTTTAAATATTGATTTATTAACAATAAAAACCTTTATCTCATCACCCCTACATAATGCAACAACCTCTTTTAATAACACTGATGTGAAAAAAATCTATGAGATTTTCCCTGAGATGTCAACTTGTCAAACAGACAGTGTTTAAGGATACAAGAGCTTTGTA